>JADBJO010021590.1:0-20000 GCA_016801955.1 Conus betulinus
TAAAGATAAAGTAGTAGTGGAAAGTAGCAGTACTAGTACTAAAACAAAAAGTAACAGTAGTAGTAGCAGCAGCAGTAGTAGCAGCAGTAGTCGTAGCAGCAGTGTAGTAGTAGTAGCAGCAATAGTAGTAGCAGCAGTGTAGTAGTAGTAGTAGCTGAAGTAGAAGTAATAGCGGTAGACGTAGTGGTAGCAGTTAGTAGTAGTGGTAGTAATAGAAGTAGAAGTGGTAGCAGTGGTAGGAGTAGCAGAAGTAGTGATAGTAGTAGTAGCAGCAGCAGCAGTAGTAGTAGTAGTAATAGCAGTAACACTATTTAACAGCAGCAGTAGTAGTAGTAACAGTAGTAGTGGCAGTAGTAGAGGTTGCAGTCGCAGTAGCAGCTGTAGTAGTAGTAATGATCACAATAATACCAAAGTACGATGGACGTTCCGGCCTACATTTGGATCTTTCGTCTGCAAACCATGAAAATCAGTGTTTGTGTCCCCTGTAACAAAGATATCATGATTTGCGCGTTCTGTGTTTTCTGTTGTATTCGTTCGCTCGTTTGTTTTTAGTGTCACAGAAATGTAACAAAGATATCATGATTTGCGCGTTCTGTGTTTTCTGTTTGTATTCGTTCGCTCGTTTGTTTTTAGTGTCACAGAAATGTAACAACAAAGATATCATGATTTGCGCATTCTGTGTTTTCTGTTTGTATTAGTTCGCTCGTTTTGTTTTTAGTGTCACAGAAATGTAACAAAGATATCATGATTTGCGCATTCTGTGTTTTCTGTTTGTATTAGTTCGCTCGTTTGTTTTTAGTGTCACAGAAATGTAACAAAAAATACCATGATTTGTGCATTCTGTGTTTTCTGTTTGTATTCGTTCGTTCGTTTGTTTTTAGTGTCACAGAAAACGCCCTCACAGCACAATGTTATAAAATGTGCATATGTGTAACTTGCTGATACATCACTTCAGCATTCCCAGTGAATGTCACTCAGTCTAGGCCTAAAACATTCCTGCTCCGGCTGCAATGGCCAAGTGGTTAGCGTCGCAGATTCCCAGCTGGGAGGTCGTGAGTTCGATTCCCATCAGAGCCACTTGTCTGAGGGAATTAACTGGCCCAACCGGCTCATACCAAGAGTTGAGATTCTTAGGGGCTCAGCTGGGAAGACTGGGGCCAAAATATATTCCAAAGAATTATTTACTTTGAAACTGGGTCCTTCCATTCTGGAATTTCATGGTGGCTTCCACCATGACGGCAGTAAAGTATAGGGTTTTAGCGAGAGTGAGATCTGAACTTCATATAGCAAAGAAGGTGAGTAGGGAAAAAGCAGTTTGCCGGTATCATTTCAAAGTTTTTCTTCAAAATGATCAACAATATCAGCGTGCTGCATGAGGCTGCCAACGAAAAGAACAAGTAGTTACTTTTTTTTTTTTTTGGTGCAGAATTTCAGCCTCCAGACTTTTTTAACGTAACTTTGGTTGTTCAGCGTGCTAAGGGACGCAACTTTCCGACAGGGCGTATCGATAGAAGGAATAGCTTGCTAAGGGGGTAACTTTCTCACAACATGTCTCGATAGGGAGAAATGTTTCTAAGTGCGTGTAAGCAAGCAACGGAGAATAAGAAACACACAGAAGGATCGATCATTCTGAGGAAAAAAGAGTACACTATGATGCCCCACAACACCCACACACACTGAATGACTTGAACAAACTGTCTTTATTCACAGCTAAACAGAGACTCACAATACACACGAGAATATAATATGGTCCCGTTGCGTTTGTACAATGCGAAATACATTAAATTTTCCAGGTGCCAGTACATTTGTGTATGTGCATGAACTAAACCACGCATGCGCGCGCACGCACACACAAGCACACACACACACACACACACACACAAAAGAGAGAGCGAGAGAGAGATAAAATGTGTCAAAGACTGATTAGCAAAAAAAAACGATCTTTCAACACTGACCAGCCAAAGTGCATACATTGCAACAAACACATCTAAGTGAAATCTGAATGCCACGCAGTGGTGCAAAATATGCACACTACACCGAAAGATGTGTTTTATTCTTGTCTCCAATAATTTCAAGAGAGACTCTGCGAGAGAGCAAAAAGAGAGATCATAGCACAGAAGGGGTGGGGGTGGGGAGGAAGTGGGGCAGTGGGGGGGTGGAAGAGAGGGGGATGAGGGAGAGAGGTAGAGCACCATAAACACAACATGCACCAGGACTTGGGGATCACAAGCAACTGAAAGTCACAGCTGAGTTCCATGACATTTGTACAAAGTTTCACATTACCTGGACAGGTCTTTCAAAATGGAATTTACACCTGCCTCAACAACTGGTCATAACAAATTCAGAAAGACAACAGCTAGGTTCAACTCACACAGTCACGTATTGTTTAAATGCACAAACAGAAACTGTTTTCTGATTGGTATGTCCAGTCATCGTTGTCTGCCACATAGACAGTCTCAGCATTTGCTATACAGAAAACACAGCAAGAAGTCAATACAAAATTAATATGTTACATTAGCGATTCTTTGATTGTTTTCCCGAAGCTGTTCGTGCTCACACACGTCCCACTAATCAAGGCCTTTGTCATATGGAATCTTCAGTCAGTCAAATGTGCTTATCCAGGAAATTTTGCTTTGGGTTACAGGTGCGAACATTTCTTGGCTTATGGTAGGGTGTTTTACTGAAAGCCGAGTGAACTTTTAAAACAAAGAACTGGCAGGTGGATTCTGGTGCAAGTAAGGGGGGGGGGGGGGGGGGGGGGGGGGGGGGAGGAAGGGAGAGATGTAATCTATATTGTGAGAAAGAGACATAGAGATGGAGATGTAATCTATATTGAGAGAAAGAGAGAGAGAGATTAATATCGCGCTACTGTCTACAAATATGATGTGTGTGAGTGTGTGTGTGTGTGTGTTTGTGTGTGTGTGTGTGTTTAATCTTTCCAAAGGGTTCTTGTCGTAATGATGGATGAATTATTAATGAATGATTGATTCCCCCACTACTTCTTTATTCAAAAAAGAAAATATTCATGGGGGGGGGGGGGGGGGGGGGGGGGGGGGGGGGGGGAGGAGATGGCTAAGGGTCAGATGGGGCGGGGTACGCATTCATATTTGTAAAGTTTTGAAGCATTTTTTTCAATGTTTGAATCTAGTTGTATCTATATATCAACAGGTATGTATATATACACCTGAATGCTCACCTAAACTGAGTGTGCGCAAATGTGGTTGCCAGTTTCTGTACGAGCGATTAACAAAGTCTGAAAGACTGGACTGCCACTGAGTACAGTTTTGAATTGTGATACGAAGTATACTCCATACAAGTGAACATTTCACCTGAAGATACTGTGTATCTGGCATGGCAGCTTGTGTCCTTTCTAACCAGGGTGACATTTAAAAACCACAATACTGGGACTCAGAGATAAAAAAAAAAAAAAGAGTTAGTCTGCTGATCATGGAGATTCTAAGCGATTCTCCATGTCTGCCTAATTTCAATCAAATTCTAAAGTTATCTGCTCTGTGTGTGCGAGCGCATATTTTTTTTTTCTTTCAATGAAAAATTTTCTTCATTTCTGTGAAAATGCAGGAGGTACATTTACAAGGTTGTTCACAGACCATGCACAGACAACACGGTGAACTACACATTCCAGTTTATGTACACTGGGGTAAAAATGGCAGAGACGACACAGGTGTGCAAAACAACAGAAGCATTGTTTTACTGCCTGAGTGTTCAGACATGTGTGGTATGTGCATGTCGTAACGTGTATGTGTGTGAGCTTAAGTGTGTGCATACTTGTATGAGCATGTGTGTGTGTGTGCGCGTGCATGTGCGATCTGTTTGATGCTGTAAGATGTTCACCTCCAAGTTGGTCAATCTCTGTATAGTATAAGATTACGTGTGCACTATCAAGTTGGTTGACCTTTCGCAAAATAAGCGCAGTCTAACTCGGTGACTTGGAGAATAGCAGTAGCCACTGTAGCACATACATCAGATCATGTCAAGCCATATTTGCGGCTGAAAATGCAGTAGTTCCGGAGATCAACCCAAATTATGGAAATGTCTCAGAGAAAGAAAACAAAAAAAAATAAATAAACTTTAACAGAAAAAATATTTGATATTAACAATAGGTCGGTCCATTTATGCCGAAGATCCAATGCTGACACATACCTGTAAAGGACACTCAAGGTAAAGTCATCAAAGAGACACACACGCAAAACTTCAAAAAAAAAAAAAAAAAAAAAAATCCATAGCAACTTCTTTCAGTCACACACACACAGGTTCAATGATACTGATTTACAAAAAAAACAAAAAAAAAAAAAAAATTTTAAAGCTTTAGGAATAAATAGTGAATGATGATCAGTCATTCAGCACAAAATCTTAGCAAAAAAAACAAATAAGTCTATCTATCTACCTACCTATCTATCAGTCTACATTTCTATCGATCTATCTACCGATCTAACTATATACATGAAAGATGATTAAATCCTGACTGCTGCTGGCGCCACATCACAATCAAACGGCGCAGGGGTCAATCTGACTGTAGACAAGAAAGAAAAAAACAAACAAACAAAAACATAATGTATGAAACTCTGAATTCACTCTTCTAGTACACAATTCAAAGCTTCAAGCTTTCCAGTGATAAACTGGCCTCCCTCTGAAGCTGTCTCAACAAATGAAAGCAACCAGTTCTAGCTTCATCGTTACAGCCGTAGTTACCTAAAATCTAAAAAAAATAAAAAAAAAGGCTAGTTTCTTGCAGTTAACACATTTAATAAAATCAATAACAAATTACCTAGAATTTCGTAAAATCTAATAACAGCTAATAAATCTAATGAAATCGACAACAAATGTGTGTACAATAAGTGCTAAGCTACATCCACTTAGTTAAAGGTTCAGCAACGCTAACTACACTTTTTAACAACATTACAGGAAATCCATGAAAGTCTACACACACAAAAAATAAAAGAAAAAAAAAGGATAAACTTCAAATCTAAAACTGAACAGAATGACAGTGAAGTTGTTAATTTTACAATGCTTCTACCTCCAGACTGAAGGATTTTACCTGCAGACCCGATTCTTGTAACTTCATAACATTAGTACAGATTGCATGGACCAATTATGATTTTAAAAAAAAAGAAAAAAAATTATGAAGATGATTAAACACTAAACTTTCAATAAATGAATGGGGGCAAAAAATGCTTCTGGATGTGGTTTTCTTTGCAATAATTAGTTTAACAATGATGGTCCCTTACATCATTGCAAAATGGCAATGATAAACTTTAAGAACAGGAATGGTATCTGAAGAATAGTACAATCTGCATTAATATTATGTGCATAGACCAGGGCAGCAAAATTGTGGGTATATCTTTGATCCACTGTAACGACAGCTAGTTCTAACCTTCTTAACCTGTAATTTGATTCAGAGAGGAAGGATGTTTCGGAAAATAAGGCTGGATTTCAACACTCTTGTTCTATACTTACTCATGCGTTGTATTTGGAAAGTCCAACATGTCACTGTTGTTAATTTTCTCTCTGGGAAAAAAATCAAAGATCATACTTTCATGATTTTTTTTTTTTTTTTTTTTAAAGAGACTTTACTCTCTCTAAGGACAGAGAGATGAAAAGGAAGACTTCAGGAGATGGTCAACATAACTACATAAGCCTTAAAAACTGAATCACAATGTGAATTACAAAGACTTGTACCAACTTTGTCAACCGCACGCACAACTGCGTGAAAGAAAACATCGTCTCTTTTACAGTGTGTTGTGTACCGGGCGGGTCCCCAGGTGGCGGATATGGGGTTGGCCCCCAGATACGAGGGTTAGCTGCGATATAAGTCAGGCTTGCCTGGTCGAATAAGCAGTCCCGGACCAACTGGCGATGTTCCTACCAGGACGGGGCGGGGGGTAACAGGTGGCACTGTTACACCATATCAAATTCCCCATGTGTCCTGTGACAGGTTCATCATGCGAGTAAGAGGCGCATAAAAACCTCTAGCCCTGGGGAAGGAAAACCTCGGAGAACCAAACCAGGGTAGAGGATGCTCATTAACCTTGGTTGGCAAGTCCCCTACGAGAGGGAAACTCGGACAAGAAAACCAACACCGAAGACGGATGTACTGGGCCCTTGGCACGTAACGGCAGTACAACAGATCTAAGTCATGGTGACGAACGAGACAACAACAACAACAGTGTGTTGTAGTAAGTGTCACCTGTTTGACAGAAATGCACAGACAAGCAGATGAGCATCATAGATACACAGATAAAGAGATCAAGTCATGTTTACAGCCAAGCCGACCTCGGAGGCCACATAAAGACTGGACACAGCCAGCTACATTGATCGCCAAAATCACATAAAGAGTCAACTATAAACAGAGGGATGCAGAGAGAGGAGGACAGAGAGAGACAACAGTATGCATCATTTTCAGAAACAGAGATGGCATAACACATCATTTTTACAGGCAGTGAGAGAAAGGATACATCATTTTCGTAGGGTACATGATGACATCATCTTCTTTTTTCCCCCCCCCCAAGACGTGTTACAAATTCACGCTTTGCACCAACTCATTTTTCAAAACTTCCAGAATATGTGAAGTTAATGCTGACACTACTCTCCAGAATATATGATTGTTTTGGTTTTCTTCCACAGTGTTTTATTTTTGTTTGTCTTCTTCCTCGGTGTTCAATGTTACTGCTGAAGCTCAGAGAACACAGCGCTGGCCAATGCCAGCTGCAGACACTGCATCAATAACAAACAAGAAAGATAAGTCTGCTTCCATGGTGAGACAATCATACACCCATGACTCTAAAAACCACCAGTTTGTTCAGATGCCATGACCTTGGTCCATGCACATATCTGAGTGGTAAAAATGATCTTTCCATCTGACTGTCATTTACCAATCTGAAGCCACACATCTGTTGTTGTTTTTTTTTCATGCTGAAACCCATCCTCATTGTAAAAGTTTGTGACAATAGGAAACAAACTGTAGAACTGCTGCATTCAAAAGCCTGTTCATACAGTAACATGATACTGCTTCCTGTTTTTCTCTGTCTTGTCTTTACTGTGAACCCCTTCAGAGGTATTACAACCATGTCACTCATTTTAGCTTCCCGGCACACACCCACACGCAGGTTCACACCTGTCACAGCTTCAGCACTGACAAGACCGCAGGAAGCAATCACCATCAAGGCGTTTTAAAAGGCAACCCACTAGAGGAGACCCTGCGCTGCTGCCAAGTCTCAACAGTGCCGTTTCATCATGCCTGTTCTCATCCAGCCTGCACTACCTGCTTCCCTCCAACTGATAATAATCTTTCACTTGCAGGGGCCGGTATAAATGAGCATTCTCCTCCAGAGGGCGTGACCAGTCCATCCAACACTGGTCCCCATGGACATGTCAATACTGAAGACTTTGACACACATTACACTGGGTCCCAACATGAAACGAAATCGAAAGTCTCCACGAATGCACAGCATGAAAGACCACAAGATCTTCTCCTTTCTTTTTTTCTTTTACCGTGATCAGTGTGGATGAAGATGATGTGATGAGGCTGTCAAGCTTCAGTCTGGCCTGAGACGACATGGTAGACGGTACTCTTTGCTTTCTTTCATGATGTATCCAATCATCAACCAGGTCCGAGAGAAACAGACACCTGCAGTGTTGGTCCCAAAACTTGAGCAAGCAATCATCTCAGAAACGTCCATGATGAGGAGACTCGACTGCATGGCTCCAATCATCCAACCCGAGGCAAAAGCGCACTCAATGGGCAAGAGCAGGTAGAGCAAAAGAACCTCCCACAAATACTTGTTTCCAATACAATTTGAACCCACCACCTTCCAGCCTGATCAATACCTACAACATTAATCATGATCACTGCATTACTGTCTCCTTAGGGCAAAAATCATCACTCCATATGGTTTCACCAGCAAAAAAAAATCACTGTCATGCTGCAAAATGACCATCAGCTTGGTGATCGAGAAAAATCTCTTCTTGCCAAAATACGGCAATTCAAAATCATTTCCCACATATATCCAACAGTCATAAAAAGCACCAAAAAATAATAACAAAGAATCATGATGCTTTGCAAATTCAAAAAGAAAAAAAAGAAGTGGAATCCAAAACATCATGATGCCATGCGATGAAAACACCAATCACACACACTCTTCCTGTGCCAGAAATGACAGCAGAAGTCATTATCCTGCATGAAGCCATCATCTTCCATTACAGGAAAAAAAAAAAACACAAAATACACCTTAGGCCCAACAGTCGAAAAATGGGGTGTAATTTCTAGCCTGGCGGACATACACTCACAAAACCACCCAAGGTCTTCTGATGGTGTTTTCACTCTGACCAAAAACTGTTTCTTTCTCCTCAAAGCAAGATACTTCACATGGCTGTATCATTCAACAATGCGTTTGCTTGACAGTGTTTTGGAAATTTATCCAAACGAAACTTTGGAGACGTATCACAAAATGTGATCAAGATATGGCTTCACGATTGTGTTTGATGATTCTGAAACATAACATAGAAACATATTACTATTGTTCTTTTTAATAAAAAGGGGAGAAGGGGCGGGACAGGGAGAGATGCGTGGGATGAAGGTGGATGGTTCGTTCCAAAAATTGCTGTATGTTGACTAAAAATGCAAACACTGAACACTACACTTTAGTTCCTCCGTAGTATCATCCTAATGGAACAGAGAATTTACATGAGTTCAATATAACCTCATGCCAGTCCTAACCCCAACAATAGTGCAGATCTGAATGCTTGGGGCTTCCTCTTGGGAGAATTTTGAACCCAAGGTAAAAAAAAAACCATTTTCATAAAAAACTGGAAAAAGTGTACTCTTCGCTCTCCATGATTTCTTCCATCAAAATGTCTTGATTTAAAACTTTATTGTTTACTGTTCCCTGCCTCATTTCATTTCCAGTATTTTTTTTAAAACTGAAGGTTTCTCACCTGAACACGATCTCCATTGGAGCGTGATTTGGTCTCAGTTTAAAAATAATCCAGTCAGCCACATCAGACCCTTAACTCTTTCATCCCTACAACCCGGTTTTCTGGTTCGCAGAAATCCTACCCTTCCTTCCTGCAGCCCGGAAAACCGGGCATCACAAAATCCCTCCTTTCCGTCCTGCAGCCCGGAAAATCGGTTCTCGCGGTAAGCGCTTTGAACTTCGCGCGAGTCGCGTCTTCGGTACATGTCATGACCGGGTCGCTTGCGGGGCAGTGTTTATGAATGGAATGGATGCCAGACAGCCCCTACAGCATGGGAAAGTGGTTGCCGCTCTATATCTGGCTGGTTTGCCACTGCATACGTGGCTGTTCTCACTTTACACTTCTTCTTTTTTTTTTCTCTAAATCCAGGAATGAAGGGAATACTCGTATTATAAGAATCTAGGAACAAGAGGAAGTAATGGTTCATAGAAACGTAGGAATGAAAGAGTTAAAGGACTACTGACCATTACGAAAATCTTACTGCAAGGTAAGTTTGTAAATGATACAATGTAGTGTGGAAATGGACACTACGAAACGCAAATGCATCATCTGAACATTTTCATTACACAAGGAGCGTTTTCAGTGTAATGCGCCAGCTGTATAGAACCGGTCCATCCTGTGTGTGCGACCCATTATAAGACCTGTTGTCAGACAGCCATTGGCTTGTAGCCACGACCAACAATGGAGGAGGAAAACGTTCTTGTTTGTTATGTACTATTTGTGCCTCCCTGCCACATTTAAGGGTTCCTTTCATACATTTAACACGTTCACTGCTGGATTACATGTCAGGCATGTAACCGTTGCATACCGGTTGTGTCACATGATTTGTGAACTAACTAAAGGCAGGGAGTGTTCCAATCCACTTCAGTCAGCCAGCTGATGCACTGACACGAATTACGCACCACCATCAAAACTTGACTGCAGCGTGATAGAATCTTGCCGGCAGCCAAGTCCCCCACCCTCTACAGCGCTAAACATTCTCTTCTTACCTACAGATAAAACAGTTTACATGATACTGATCAGTATTCTGAAAAAGTATGAATAAACACAGCTTGGTTCTCACTGCAATATCTAAGATCCGTTGCAGATCAATGGTTTGAGGTGTACCTAACCTAAATCATGTTCTTAATGTAACAAATAAAACACCTCGGCTTTTCTGACATTACGCAACATTTCGGAGAAATATTCTAACAAAGTCACCTACATCACAACTCGGACTCACAGTACATAAAAGAAACCATCCTTGATCCACATGCTGAAGAAATGTAACTATCACGTATCACTACTGATTGGGAGAAACTATGGAGACCTATTACAGGTCAATGTTTTGAAGAATTATAACTAACATACAACAGCGTTGTTTCCGCTGTAACGAAGAAGATCCTTCAAATACCAGTATTCTAAAAACATATAATAACCATACACCACTCCTTTTTTCCACAGCAGCTATGAAGACTCATCACAGATCAACATTTTGAAGAAAAATAGCTAACATAGATCTCCCATCTTTCGTATCAGTTTATCTGACAACAATCGACAGTTTGAAAACCTTAGAATAACATACATCATGTGTTTCAGTGATAGAAGAGCCTTCATACATCAACGTCTTGAAGAAGAATAACTACCCGAGATCAGAGTTCTTTCTGTAATCATTCAAATATACCGGTTTATCTGAAATTCATCATTTTGGAGAAATGTGAGCAACACTTTGAAAAGAATAACCTATATCAGAGATTGTGTTTCACAGAATTAAGAAGATCCATCAATGCTCCACATATTGAAGAAACAGAACTACCATATTTCACTATTTCAGAAGAGGCTAAGAACAAATATCCTTAAAAAAAAAAAAATAACAAGTAGCGTTCTTTCCTCTGTAACAAATACACATGTATCGGTTTATCTAACAATGATAAATATAAGGAAAAAAAGTTTTCTTTAAAAAAGCTGATTATGGTTCTTTTGCATTTACTAAGAAAGATCCTTCATAGTGAAACATTTCAAGGAAGTATAACGATCATAACTCTTGGTTCTCCACACAATGACAATGATAAAGACTGATCAGTTCATCTGACTATGACCATCATTTTTCAGAAATGTAACTGACTCGGCAACCTACATCAGTGCTCTTTTCACAATAACTAAGGTAATCCATTGTAGACCAATACTTTGATGAACTATAATAAACATAACCGTTCTTTCTCCAGTCACTAAGAAGACCCATCAATTTACCTGACAGCTGTATCTTGCTGTTGTACGTGTTTTTTTTTTTCTACTTTGTTTTGTTTCTTTTAAACCTTATTATTCAGTCAGCAACAACCATCATACATCACTCTCCACTTTATTTTTAGAAGCACTGACCTCTCCACCGACGCCATTCGACTTGGCGACAGACTGGCAATTGTCAGTGACAACATGGTTAAAGGTCTCTGAGCCGACGACCGAAGCACAGGTGCCTCCTTCTGGTTTGCCGATGGCATTGTGGGAAACGTTGACACAATGATTCACTTTCTGACCATCTTCATTGCTGCCTATTACTCCCCCTTCACCACTGTCCGAGTTCTGCTCCTCCTTCGGAGCCATTCTTCTCCACCCTCCTCCGAATCACAGCTGGAGGCCCCCATGGACTCAGATGGAGTCACCTCCCTTGAGCTCGACGTGAGCTCCCTGGAGGAGGCCATGGCACCAGCCATGGAGGGCGTCTGTTCGCATGTGGACATCTCACTGGAGGAGGAGTCGGCAAGGTCGGCGCCCTCTGGCCGCAGAAGTCCCCCTTGAACAGTCTTGGAGGCCTCATCGATGCGGCGGTTGAGTCGATCCTGGAAGGAGCGGAGCAGCTGGATGTTGGGTCGGTGCTGTCGCCGAGGTTGTCGCTGGCAAGTTCAACGTAAGGTCCTGAACCTGAGGAATACAGCACAGAACACAGTATCAGTCACCTGCAAATTCAACAAAAAGGCCTGATACCTATTGATAGAGCATAGAACCCACAGCATTAGTCACAGGCAAATTCCATGAAAGGTCTTGCACCTACAGACACAGCACATAAATCCACAGTGTCAGTCACAGGCAAGTTCAACATAAGGTTCTGAACCAAGAGACACAGGAAAAGAACAAGCAGTGTGAACTCACTGGCATTTTCCATGAAACATCTGAACCTAGAGATACAACACAGAGCATTATGATTTTAATCACAGGCAAGTTCCTTGCAAAGTCCTGAGCCTACAGACACCGCACAACGCCTGCAGTGTCAGTCACAGGATAGTTCCACGCAAGGATCTTGACCACGGAATACAGCACAGAAACTCCTGTATGGTTAGTCACAGGCAAGTTCTGTGCAAAGTCCTGAACACAGAGGTACTGCACAACCCACAGCATCAGTCACAGGATAGTTCCATGCAAGGATCTCAACCACGGAACACAACACAGAACCTCTGCAAGGTTAGTCACAGGCAAGTTCCGTGCAAAGTCCTGAGCCTAGAGATACCGCACAACACCCCAGTGACAGTCACAGGATAGTTCCATGCAAGGATCTCAACTAGAGAACACAGCACAGAACCTCTGCAAGGTTAGTCACAGGCAAGTTCCGTGCAAAGTCCTGAGCCTAGAGATACCGCACAACACCTGCAGTGTCAGTCACAGGATAGTTCCATGCAAGGATCTCGACCAAGGAATACAGCACAGAACCCTCTGCAAGGTTAGTCACAGGCAAGTTCCGTGCAAAGTCCTGAATTTAGATACTCTGCACAGAACATAACAACATTATTCTCCGGCAAGTTCCCTGCAAGGTCCTGAACCTAGAAATACAGCACAGAACATAACAATGTTATTCTCAGTTAAGTTCCCTGCAAGATCCTGAACCTAGAAATACAGCACAGAGCATAACAATGTTATTCTCAGGCAAGTTCCCTGCAAGATCCTGAACCTAGACATACAGCACAGAACATAATGTTGTTCACAGGCAAGTTCCCTGCAAGGTCCTCAACCCTTCAGATACAACAAAGAACCCACAGTACAAGTCACAGGCAGGTTTCATGTAAAAGAACACAGGGAGTGTTAAGTCACAGGCAAGTTCTTTCATGGTCCTTGACCTAGAAACTGGCAAGTTCTACATAAGATTCTGAGTCTAAATATACAGTACAGAAAATACAGCCTTAGATATGGTGCATGTTTATACAACCATGGGAAAAGTCATCAAATTCTTCCCCAGAGTATTTATTGAAGGACAATAAAAGCATCCCGAGGCTAGCACTTATACCTTCACATGTTTTCTCATTTCCAATTTAATTACATAATTAGAAGAAAAAAATGCAGAAATAACACTCATGAAAAAATGGTTTAAAAAGTTCAAAAGTAGATGTACTTACCTTTCAGACCAGGTAGTGTTTGTGTGCTTTGTTAGTTTGTAAACAAACACTGAACTTTTGAGAACGTGGCCCAAATATGACCAAGATGAAATGACAAGTCAACTTTCAGTGTGTAGACATGGAGATAAAAGAATCACACAACAGATTTAGGAACACAGAAAGAATGTTGTCTTCACAAATGAATTTAAGAATGTGAAGTTGTGAATTTCAAGGGAAAAGTTCTCTGAAATAAAATCATTATACAGAACTTGGCTAAAAAAAAAGACAAATTACATCACTTGGTAGAGTCGCAGTTCTTGAGTCGCTTGTGCTATCAAACATTGTTCATTTATGGATATTGTTGCCAAATCCACCTGACCGTCTTTGTGAGGAAATTCAAAAATTAGTGTTTAAATTTGTATGGAATAAAAACAAAGACAGAATAAATAGAAAAATGTCTGTAAAAAACATCAACTTGGGGGGTATGGGTATACGCAACATTTTTAAAAAAATCTGAATGCACTGAAACTAATGTGGATTCGTAAAATACAATCCAGTAACCATAAATGGAAAGAACTTCTCAGTCTTCAGTATCCGAATATTGACATAATGGAAAACATAGGGTCCGATTTGCCGAACCACGGCTGTGTAAATACATTCTGGAAAGATGTTTTTAAAGCATACAAAGAATTTGGAGAGGTAAAACATGCCCAAAACTGTAGAAGATTTTTTGTTCTGAACCGGTTTTTTGTACCAATCATATTAAACTTTGAGAAAAAACAGTTTATTATAAAAACTGGATCAGAAATAATGTACTTTTTGTGGGAAATCTAGTTTGGAAACGTGGTGACAGTCCTGAGATAATCTCTGCTGTTGACGGGACTATAATTTTAATTTTAATCTTAATCTTAATCTTTTGTGGGAAATCCTTTGGATGACAATGGCAACTTCTTCACATTCCAATCTTTCACAGAAAAGTATGGCGTGTTCAGTAATTTTGTTACTTACCATGGAATCATATGTGCTGTGAGAAAATATGCAAGAGAGATACGACTGAATTGGACGCACAGGGCCTTGAATTTTTCTAACCAATTACTGAATAGAATCAAAAACAGCTCCTATAGGAGCAAGGTATTATTTTGACATCTTAATGGAAGATGCAAATGAGCCTAAGTGTTGTAGTAAGTGGGAAGAAAGGCTAGGAACTGAGGTCTGTTGGCTCAAAGCATTTAAGAAAATTGGAAAAAAATAAGATATTAAACTGAAATGGTTCCAAATCAGAGTAACTCACAGAATTTTGGGAACAAATGTAATTCTTCAGAAAATGAACATAACCAATTCAGACAAATGCTCGTTCTGTCACAACGAGAAAGAAACGAAACGATAAGGCACATCTTCTGGACCTGTGCAAGGACAAAATATTCCTGGAGGACATTTCAAAATTCGCTAAATGAAAAATGTGTAACAACTCAAACATATCGCTGACAGAAAGCATAGTTTTATTTAACTGCGATAACCATTACAGAGCTGACAAGGTTTTTGACCTAATTCTGCTGTTAGCTAAATATTTTATCTACAAATGCAAATGTGAAGGTAAAGCTAAATATTTTATCTACAAATGCAAATGTGAAGGTAAACAGCCTTAATTCATTCAGTATATTTCATATCTGAAAAGAAGATATGATATTGAAAAATATGTCTGTCGTATTGATATGTCTCAGAAAAAACTGTCTGGCTCAATGGGCAATGTATCTACCCCTTTTTGAATAACCTGCCGATCCTCATTTTTTTTCAGAATTAACTGTCACGGATCAACACTGTCTGTATTTGTATACAAAGTATCCTGTCAAATTTGCTGGTGTGTAAATGTTTGTGTACTGTCTGTCTCTATGTTAAAAAAAAAAAAAAAATTGAAAATGTTTTAAAAAAAAAAAAAAAAGAATGTTGTCTTCCGATGGATACTGGTGATGCTGACATAATTTATCTGTAACTGCATGTAACTGATGCTTCATGTGGTACTCCTACTGTTACTTCCCAGTTACTCTCAAACATAACTCTGAGGCCTGCTCACGTTTTAATCAGTGTAAGGAACGTTCATTAGGCAAAATGCTCATGTCACCCAGGAGCGATGCTCGCAATTTTCCATGGAACAACTCTCACATGCTGCTCTGAAAACCTGCTCACTTGTTTCTCTGGAGATCACTCACAAGTTTACTCATTTTGTGGCCCTGCTCACGTCTTACTCTGAAACCCTGCTCACATGTTCCTTTGGAGACCTGCTCACAAGTTTACTCATTTTGTGGCCCTGCTCACAAGCTACTTATTCTGAGGCCCTGCTCACATTTACTCTGGAGCCTTGCTCTCACGTCACTCACTCTAAAGCCCTGCTCACATTTACTCTACAGTTTCGCTCTCATGTCCCTCACTCTAAAGCCCTGCTCACATTTACTCTGGAGCCTCGCTCTCATGTTGCTCTCTCTAAAGCCCTGCTCACATTTACTCTGAAGCCTTGCTCTCACGTCGCTCACTCTAAAGCCCTGCTCACATTTACTCTGGAGTCTCGCTCTCACGTCGCTCACTCTAAAGCCCTGCTCACATTTACTCTGGAGCCTCGCTCTCTGCTCACATTTACTCTGGAGTCTTGCTCTCACGTCGCTCTCTCTAAAGCCCTGCTCACATTTACTCTGGAGCCTTGCTCTCACGTCGCTCACTCTAAAGCCCTGCTCACATTTACTCTGGAGTCTCGCTCTCACGTCGCTCACTCTAAAGCCCTGCTCACATTTACTCTGGAGCCTCGCTCTCACGTCGCTCACTCTGAAGCCCCGCTCCTTTGTCCACTCTGGGGCCCAGTTACCCTGGCTCACCTGCTGCAGCCCTGCCCGCTTGTTTACTCGCACCCCCCCACACACACACACACACACTACTCACCAGGGGACCAGCCAGGGGGAGGTGGGGCCAGAGGCAGAGCTGCCGCTCGTCCGCCGGTTCAGGCCCAGCCTGATGTTGCGCTTGCGCTCCTCCGAGGTCGCTATGGCGAGGGGCGGCATGGTGATGGGCACAAACGCTGAGGCCGAGGCGCTGCTCTTGGCCTGGGCCGTGATTTTCTGACGACAGAGGAGGAAACAAAAAACCCACTGTTGACGAAAACAGCAGAAAAGAAGAAGAAGAAACGGAAGGAGGAGGAGGAGGAAGGAGGAGGAGGAAGGGGAGGAGAAGGAGCAGGAGGAGGAGGAGGAGGAGGAGGAGGAGGACAGGAAGAAGAAGAAACACGAACATGGAACAGGAAGAGGTGGGAAGAAGAAGAAGAAGAAAAAAAAAAAAAGAAGAAGAAGAAGAAGAAAAATAACAAGTAACACAGGAAAAAGTTTGAATACTGAGGACACACATAAAGTGACTAGCAGCATGAGAAGCATGCACAGTGATACCAGGAAGAAGAAAGGCAAATTCTGAAGCAGTCGAAAAGGTCATGTGCCCCGGATAAGGCAAGGAAAGGAACGGAAGTTACACCTCACAAAATGTCAGTGCCGTGTATATTCAAGGGAGATCAGCCTCAGGAACTGTTAGGATTACTGAGGCACATAGGATTTAGCTCCCTTCCCTTGTTTTCTTTCCGCATGTGTGTGTTCACTGTCAAGGTCACTGTTCATGCCTAGTAAGAAAAAAATGTCTATCTGGACTGGGAAGTATTCTAAAATGTCGTTTTAGTTGGAAACTTTCTTTGAGGATGGGCATGGTGAGTTGGTCTAAAATCACATGGAAATATCCACAGGTTTTCCCATTTAAAAAAAAATAATAATGAAATAAAATAGAAATAAAAAGAATAAAAATAACAATCTACTAGCAGGAAAAGGCTCAATGAATGATTGAAAGAAATATTTTTTCTGTCAGTACACTGTTTTTCTATTGTGTGGAAAAAAAAAATACTCACACTGCCAATGATATACTTTAAATAGACACTACATTGAAGGGCCAGAGCAATCTCTCTCTCTCTCTCTCTCTCTCTCTCTCTTTCTCTCACACACACACACACACACACACACACACACACACACACACATAATCCACACACACACACACAAACACACACACACACACACACACACACACACACACACACACACATCCACACACACACACAATCCCCCCATACACACACACACACACACACACACACACACACACACAATCACGACACACACGCACACACATGTACACACACACACACACACACACACACACACACACACACACATCCACACACACAAGAACACACACACACACACACACATCCACACACACACACACAAACACACACACACACACACACACACACACACACACACACACACACACACACACACACACACACACACAGAATACCTCAATGGCCACGGCAGTGTCCAGCGCGGTCTGAGCGTTGAAGGACTGGGAGGAGGAGATGGAGGTACGCTCCGCAGCACTGCTGTCCTGGTCGTTGATGCAGTTCAACAGGTACTCTCGGATCTTGTCGTCTTTGGCGCGGTCAGCTGCCGTCTCTCCTCTCTGCCCAACAGGAGTGGCACAGGTCCTTTCAAAAATCAAACTTTTACACACAAAAGTTCTCAAAATTACCATGCTACTTCTCTACAGCGCTAAACATGGAAAACCAAGAGAAGAAAATGACCGTCAAAGTCTACATCTAGATCAGACTGACTCTTGTATCAGAATCTAGCTGATGTAGTTTGATGTGCACGTGTCTGTTTGAGTGTGGCTGATGTTATGATTGATCAACTTTTTTCCTGCGAGAAAGAAGGGAAACTCCCTACCTTTTTTCCATGAAGACAAAAGAAAACTCACCATGTTTGTTTGTGAAAAGGAAAGGGAAACTCTTGGTGTTCATGAAGACGTGAAACTCATGACGTTTGTGAAGAGAATGGCAAATTCATCAGGTTTCTGAAGAAGAGGGAAAACTCACCAGATTTGTTTTTGAAGACGAAAGTAGTAAACTCATCATGTTTGTGAAGAGAGAGAGAAATTCAAGTTTGCAAACAGGAAGGAAACTCATGATTTTGAAATGGGACACACCAAACTTGCTTGTGAAGAGAAGGAAAGACTGCCTGTGCTTAGTTGTAAGTGGAAAGGGAAATTAACCGTGTCTTTCTATGACCAAAAAGGTCAAGGCCTACAGGGTAGAGGAGATTTCACAGGATGTTTGGTATTTTTCATGCTCTCTGTCTGACATACTTCGGTCCAAAATGATTCTTGAAGCTGCATCATGCCTGTTTTCATTTTGGAAATTGCTCTGAATCTTTGAACATTAGCGTAATGGCTCTGGTATCATGAGCCATGGAACAGCACTGCTGGCTGACGTGTGATTGTATCCCCATTGCACAGCTCAGTGGTAGAGTGCCAGACTCGTAATCTTAGTGATCCTGGGGTTGTGGGTTCGAATCTCCAGCAGGCTGTTACAGTACAGGGGGGATTTTCCCTCGGAGTTAACATCGGTTCTGACTTTATTTCCCATACAGTCTTTCGAATGAAACTACAAACCAAGGCTCTGTGTGTGAAGGAACGCATAACATCTTGCACACACATAAAATTCCATCACCAACTTTCGGAAGAGAAGGCCAGTTTGGCCGCTAGTATGGATGACATGTTACACATAGCATGCACTTTCCCCAAAGTGGGAGTAGGGCTGCCTTAATGACAGGATAAAAAAAAAAAAAAAAAAAAAAACGGTCATACACACAAAACTCCACTCCTTTTGTTGGGTAAATGGGATTAATGCTTGCCTGTCTATACAGGGAGTGCCTGCAGGAGTATCAGCCTGCGTACAAAGAAAAAAATCCCCATTGCATGAAAAATACAGCTGGCAGGGACACAAGCCAGCTCCAAAGTCTCAGCGTAATGAAACAGAGTTTATACAGTCCCTCTGAAACTTCCACCCGTCAGGGCCCCTGCATTGTTATTCCAAGGACCTTCAAGTCAATGTAACATCTGGAGAAATACTACCGACACTATAATGAAATACACACACTGCTGAAACAAACCAAACTTCAGGTTAATGATCGTCAGTAACTGGCTCTGACAATTAAATTTACAGGGTACTTCTCAGAACTGCCATCTACATCTGGCAACTTTCCTGTTCGTCCTAATTTTTACTAAGAAAAAAATACTTTGAAGGCAACAGATTGCAAGGCACTTTACAACCCTTGTTCAACTCCAATTTTCCAGGCTTTTCGAGACCTTCCAAAAGCATTTCAAATCTCCCAGTATTTTCGAGGACCTTAAAAAAGCAAACAAATCCTCTTACAGCTCTTTTTGTCTGTGGAAGCTACCTTTTTCTTTATCCATTGTTCTTGCTGAACCCAAAACACAAGAAACATGGACAAGAGCTCCCGGCAGCAGGGTCTAACAAAGGTTTTGTTTCTCCAACTGGGCATGCAGTGCAACCTGGCATTTAGTCATCTGACAAGCCTTGCAATAAAACAGCTTAGAAATGGCCACTGCCTTACACTTCTTATACCTCTGTAAGGAAACGGCGTTTAGGCCTTAACTCATGATGCTGTCTTCATTCACTCCTCCGGACTCACTGACACAGAAACCAAGCTCGGACAGAGACTGACTTGCTCGAAGTACAGACTAATAACCAATCAACCACTCTCTATAACCAATCGTTCACACCCTTAC
>JADBJO010021590.1:25000-29297 GCA_016801955.1 Conus betulinus
AATATATGGGGTTAATTTGTACATGGTGACGAAACTAAATCAAGCATGTGGAAACTGTGCATGCGTTTATGTGTGCCATAGTGTGAATGTGTGGTGGGTGTGTGTGTGTGGGTGTGTGTGTGTGTGTGTGTGTGTGTGTGTGTGAGAGAGTAAGTGTGCATGCACGCATGCATGCATGTGAGAGAGAGAGAGAGAGAGAGAGAGTGTGTGTGTGTGTGTGTGTGTGTGTGTGTGTGTGTGTGTGTGTGTGTGTGTAAGTGTAAGTGTGCATGCATGCATGTGTGCATGTGCGTGTGTGTGTGTGTGTACATGTGTGTGTGTGTGTGTGTGTGTGTGTGTGTGTGTGTGTGTATGTGTGTGTATGTATGTGTGTATGTGTGTGTGTGTGTGTGTGTGTGTGTGTGTGTACATGTGTGTGTGTGTGTGTGTGTATGTGTGTGTGTGTGTGTGTGTGTGTGTGTGTGTGTGTGTGTGTGTGTGTGTGTGTGTGTGTGTGTGTGTGTGTGTGTGTGTGTGTGTGTGTGTGTGTGAAGAAAGCCCTCCTCCACAACCCCTCCTTTCCTCCCACCAGACAGTGCGGGCGTACCTTGTTGACCATGGTGACACTGGCCCCATCACCAATCAGTCTCTCCACCACGCCCAGGTGGGCCCAGTAGGCCGCGTTGTGCAGCGCCGTCCACCCGTTCTGCACATACACCGCCACCATCATCATCATCATCATCATCATCATATCACCATCATCATCATCATCATCATCATCCTCATCTTCATCATCACCACAACCACTACCACCACCACCATCACGCCCAGGTGGGCCCAGTAGGCCGCGTTGTGCAGCGCCGTCCACCCGTTCTGCACATACACACCACCATCATCATCATCATCATCATCATCATCATCATATCATCATCATCATCATCATCACACCACAACCACTACCACCACCACCACCACGCCCAGGTGGCCCAGTAGGCCGCGTTGTGCAGCGCCATCCATCCGTTCTGCACATACACCATCACCACCATCATCATCATCATCATCATCATCATCGCCACCACCACCAATACCAACACCACACCATGCCCAGCTGGGCCCAGTAGGCCGCACTGTGCAGCGTCATCCATCCATTCTGCACATACACCACCACCACCATCACCATCACCACTATCATCTTAATCATCATCACCACCACCACTACTACCACTACACCACCACCACCACTACCACCACCGCAATCACAACCACCACTACAACTTCAACCACCACCACCACCATTACCACTACCACCAAAACCATCATCATCAAACCAGATTATATTGTCTTCGCAAGCTGCGATCATTTCATGTGAATACTGACATTCTTCGGACATTTTATTCATGCTTCTTGGAATCTGTTCTAACTTTCTCATTTATGTGTTGGTATGGTGGGTTGACTGTGAAGAGCAGAAATGTGCAGAAACGTGGGAGGAGAAATCGTTGGTGAGAGACAAAAAAGTCTGAGTGAGCTATACAGGTGCCGTGTTGTTTGTAAAGCGAAGAAGATTACGTGTGACCAGACCCACGTTCTTGCAAATCAGTATGACCTTCTTCAGTCAGGACGAAGATATCGATCGTTAAATGCAGCAGAAGTGTCAGATTTAAAACAAAGTTTTATTCCCCTGTCCATTGATTTCATGAACCGAGAAGATGTTTAACTGAAATCCAAATTCCTCTATATGAATGTATGTCATATGTGAGAAAATGGGTAATGTGGCTAAATTATTGTTTATTTTGCTGTGAATGTGTGTGACCACAAATTAATTTCTCAAATTGAGATAATAAAGTTTACTTGACTTGACTTGACTTGACTTGATCACCATCCTCAACTACAGTGTCATCAGCACATCTTCATCATCGTCATCATCTACTGTGTTCTTCAGTATCATCATCGTCATCATCATCTGCTCTGACATCATCACCAGCATCAACCTCCTCATCAACATCAATACTGTTATCACCACAATCATTGTTGTCATCATCAACATTGATTCTGTCATCACCTCCATCATCATCCTTCTCATCAATATCAATACTGTTATCACAACAATCATTACTGTCATCATCAACATCAATTCTGTCATCACCTCCATCATCAACCTCGTCATCAACATCAATACTGTTATCACTACAATCATTACTGTCATCATCAACATCAATTCTGTCATCACCTCCATCATCAATCTTCTCATCAACATCAATACTGTTATCACTACAATCATTACTGTCATCATCAACATCAATTCTGTCATCACCTACATCATCAATCTTCTCATCAACATCAATACTGTTATCACTACAATCATTACTGTCATCATCAACATCAATTCTGTCATCATCTCCATCATCAACCTTCTCATCAACATCAATACTGTTATCACTACAATCATTACTGTCATCATCAACATCAATTCTGTCATCATCTCCATCATCTTCTGTCATCATCTCCATCATCAACCTCCTCATCAACATCAACACTGCTATCACTACAATCATTATTGTCATCATCAACATCAATTCCGTTGTCACCACCGTCATCAACATTATCGGCTCTGTCATCACATTCACCATCAATATTGTCGATTCTGTCATTATCACGATCATCAATATCGTTGCCACTGGTGCTGTCATCCTCACCGCCATCATTGTGATTATCGATTCTGTTGTTGTTGTGTTGTTGTTGATGTTGTTGTTGTTGTTGTTGCTGTTGTTGTCTTCTTTACCCTCTTTCTGTGCATCCCTTGTTTCTGCATCTTCTTTAAGCACAATCGTCCTCTATAAACTGCCTTCCTGAACATCCGTTATCTCTTTTCTTTGTTTTTGTATGTTTTGCTCTTGTTACTGTTCATTCCCTCCGGTTCCTTTTCTAAGTTTGAATTCCATTTGATGAATATCAAATCATAAAAAAAAAAAAAAACACAAATAGACACATATAGTAGTCAACCTTTAAAAACAATAATAAACAGAATACACAGAGAGACACTGATAAAGCATAAAGACAGACAAAAAGGTGACCTTTAAAAACAATGATAAACAGAATACACAGAGAGACGCTGATAAGCATAAAGACAGACAAAAGGTGATGAAAAACACATGCAGGCAAATACACCATGAATAAAAGGAAATACAGTGAACACCAAACAAAGGCAACAAGCAGAAAGCAAAGAAGGTGGGTATGGGTGTGTGTGCGTGGGTGTGTGTGTGTGGGGGGGGGGGGTGGGGGGGTAGTTGGGAGGCATACCTTGTCCTGTGTGTTGAGCTCGCAGCCCGCCTCAATCAGCATGCAGACAATCTCCAGCTCTCCCTTCATGCCAGCGTGGTGCAGCGCCGTCATGCCCGCTGAGCACAGGTGAGACCAAGCACAGGTCAACAACAGCAAACTACAGAGCACAAGGCAAAGCTACAAGCAACAACAACAGAACAATAACAATGATAAAATGACCCCCCCCAAAAAATATATCTTCAAAAATCTATAAAAAAAAAAAAATGTGGATGAATTATTCCTCCATCAACACTTGGGCACTGATGAAGTTAAAGAAATAAACCACTGAAAAAAAAGAAACGAGAATAAATGAATGATCACGAAAAAAAAGAAAAAAGCAACACACGCACAGACACGCGCGCACACACACACACATACGCACATGCACACACACACACACACACACATACACACACACCACACACACACACACACACACACACGCGCACACGCGCACGCACACACACACACACACACACACACACACTCACACACACATACACACACATGCATAGAAAGCGATTTCGTGTTAGTTATAATGAAATAAAATTAATATAATAATGATAACAATAATAACAGTAGCAGATGAAAGGCCTGGTGATCAAGTTGTTGAAAGAACCAGTGATCGAAGGCCGACACAATAATTCAATTGGCAAAAAGATTGATGTGTCCAACAGATCAAATACCTGATAATTCAGATTATGAAGGGACCGATGTGCCAGTTGATGATAATGCTGATGATTACTTTGATGAAAGGCATGATGTGTCCACTGATTAAAGTCTTACACATTTAGCTGATGAAAACCTTGAGGTTTTAAATGATTAACACAAAAAAAAGCCCTAAAATTTCAGCTAATGAAAGGCCTGAGGATTTATTTTTTTCACAAAAGATCTGATGATACTAGTTTTTTTTTTTTTTTTTTGATGATACTAGTTAGTTAAAGGGAAGGCCTGAGAAAGGTCTGATGTTCAGCTGATGAAAGGTCTGGTGGTGACTGTT
>JADBJO010021591.1:0-5000 GCA_016801955.1 Conus betulinus
ACTTACAGAGACTGCAGAATACTGGGACGCCTCCCTAGACTGGATCTGGCTTGTCAGGTTCTGCTCGTACGAGTGCTACAGAGGATCTGTGGATAAAAAAACAAAAAACAAACAAACTACAAAAAAAGAAAACCAACCAAACAAACAAAACAAACAAAACATTGAATCTGGGTATACTGCTGGAATAAAGACGCTGGGCCTGAACTTCTCCAGAGAGCAACGACCTTTACATTGGCAAAGGATGCTTGAACTAAAACATCTGAATGAATGAGGCTGGACCAGACCCCAGCTGATGAACACGTTTGTACTTTGAAACTTCATCCGGATGAACCATGCTGAACTTTATGTCCTTGATCTTCCTTCTAATGGCAATTCAGCTCTTTCAAACACACAGTTAGATTTGTGCTGTCATAGTCCCAGCACAGACAATGAAAACAGGGAGCAATTAGTATCGGGCGGTCATGATGATGCTTTTTGATGCAATATACGCAGGACATCATGTATACAACTTCATGTTCATGATAATGACTACCTCGCATCCATTCCCGACAGTGTCTTGACGTCCATCTAACGAACTTGTCGTTCGTTAAGACTCACAAACTCACCATGGGCATGGACAAGAGGTTGAAATAAAAAAAAAAAAAAAACTGAGGTCACCATGAAACAACAACAAACGACAAGAATCACAACAAATGTTCATCTTGAGATGATGATCAATGACAATGAGGATAATGGAGATGATGTTAGACAGTTCCGTCGTGGTCATAAAGTACAGGGTAGGGCTGTACTCTATGCTTCCCTTTAGAACCAGGCCTTAGAAATACAAACACCTGCAGTGTAGGTCAGGACAATTGAGCGACACTCCCTGAAAGTCATCAGCTGAATGATGGAGCCAGACTGTGTGGATTCAGTCTTCCTTTTGAGTCCATAGTGGCTCCCACATGGCACTCAACTCTCATCAGTGGCTCCCCGTAGCTGTAGCATGCGCAGCGGCCACACACCCGGGCAACAGCTTTGGCAGGCTGGCTGAACCTGATGAGGGTAGCCGACGGGTTTCAAACCCTCGGTGTTTTTAGGACTTGCTCACCCTAGCATGTGAAGTTTGTTTCCGGCGGACAAGGCGGAGGGAAATCACGTGACTGATTCAACGGCTTGGAGGGGGTTTCAACAACGCACTGTGGAGTGTGAAGGGCACGTCAGAGCACGGAAGAAGACCTGGCCATCCACTGCAGCCAAGGAGGCCCCCAGTCATAACAATTCTTTGTGCCACTGGACTCTGACTTCTGCGGCCGAGAGGGTGGGGGGTTGTTCCAGTGCAACAGCTCCCCCACCAAAAACCAACTCACGCACAGGTTTTTGTGCAGATCCCCCTTTCTTTCCCCAAACCAATCCCCTCATACTTCCCTCCTCTGACTCAGAAAGTCCTGCGGCGATGGGGGCGGGACGAAGCGACAGGTAGCGGTTACTACTGGTGGTCGTAGTTCCAAGCCTACACGTAGGCGGCCTGGGACAGATGGTCGCTCTCCATTGTACCCGGGGGCAGCAGTGGAGTTCGGGTAGCATCCCAGGTGTCTGAGCAGCCCTTTTCAGGACAGCACTGCTCACCCTAGTAAGGGTAGGGACTAGAAAAGGTGTCCTAAAAATTGCCTGCCCTATAACTAACTGGCCAGCATGCCGCAGCTGGCAGTTAACCCTCTTAGCGGTCGAAAAGAAAAAAAAGAGAAGAAAAAGACTCATTATCGGTGCATGGAACGTGCGCACATTGCTGGATAGAGAGGACACAACATGGCCCCACAGAAGAACTGCTCTTGTAGCCAAAGAGCTGGCGCGATACAGGATTGACATCGCTGCGCTCAGCGAGACTCGCTTTGCTGGGGAGGGAGCAATCTGTGAACCAGAGGGAGGCTACACTTTCTACTGGAAGGGAAAAGCAGAAGATGACGACAGACAGCATGGAGTGGGATTTGCCATCCGCAAACACTCTGCTACACCAACTCCCTGATCTCCCCACCGGCATCAACGAACGACTGATGAAACTGCGCTTCCCCGTCGGTCGCTCCAGGCATGTCACCATCATCAGTGCCTACGCCCCCACACTCACAAGCTGTGAGGAAGACAAGGAGAGATTTTACGAAACCTTGGACTCTCTTGTGAAGTCAACTCCTGCAAGCGACAAGCTAGTAGTCCTAGGGGGACTTCAACGCAAGAGTGGGGACAGATCGCCAGGGCTGGGAGGGAGTTCTGGATTCCCAGGGAGTCGGCAAGATGAACAGCAACGGGCCACTGCTTCTGACTGTGTGTGCTGAGAATGGTCTCACCATCACCAACACCCTCTTCAGACTGCTCAACAAACATAAAACCACGTGGATGCATCCAAGGTCCAAGCAGTGGCATTTTTATAGACTATGTCATTGTTCGACGGCAGGATACACGGGACGTGATGATCACCAGAGCCATGCGAGGAGCTGAGTGTTGGACAGACCACCGTTTAGTGAGGGGCGGTCTTCAATTTTCACATAGCCAGAGTCCAACGCAGGAAACCCAAGGCTGCTCGATCAAAATTCAACATCTCAAAACTGCAGAACCCTCTCTCGTAAAAGAGAAATTCCAAACTCACCTAGATGAGACTCTGACTGCTCAGGGACCACTGACTGGAGACCCAACAGAACAATTGAACCAGTTCAAACAGACGGTGACAGAGAGTCAGCCAAAGCCACTCTAGGCCTCAAGAAGCGTGTCCACCAGGACTGGTTTGATGAAAACAATGAAGCCATCAACAAACTCTTAGAAGAGAAACATACTGCCTATATCAACTGGCAGAACGATCTATCCTCCATCTCCAAGAGGGATCGCTTAAGCACCTCCAGAGCAAACCCCAGAGAGAACTGCGCACAATGCAAGACAGCTGGTGGGACAGGAAAGCTGATGAGGTTCAACGATATGCCGAGCTGAATTACTCCAAAGAGTCCTTCAACTCACTCAAGGCTGTCTACGGACCACAGAGAGACCCAGCACCACCCCACTCCTGTCTGCAGTTGGCAAGACCCTGCTGAAAGACAAGGACAGCATCACACAACGCTGGAGGGGAACATTTCTCCACCTTACTCAACAGACCGACCGTCCACAGTCGACCCTTCAGTCTTGAACGCTATCCCGAGAGAAGCCGGCCCTGGAAGAGCTTGACCTTCTACCCAGCCTCGAGGAAATCACTAAGGCAGTGAAGCAGACGAGCAGTGGTAAGGCACCAGACATGGACAGCATCCAAGCCGAGATGTACAAGGCAGCCGGTCCAGTGGCCGTGGACACTCTCCACGACATACTCTGCAGCGTTTTGGGGGGAAGAAGAAACCATGCCACAAGACTTTCGAGATGTCACTGTTGTCTCCCTGTATAAAACCAAGGGCAGCAAGTCTGATTGTGGTAACTACCGAGGTGTCTCCTCCTCTCAGTCGCTGGGAAAATCCTTGCAAGAGTCATCTTAAACCGCCTGATCAGCGCTGTGTCAGAACCGTCACTGCCAAAGTCACAGTCTGGCTTCAGACCAGGCCGCAGCACCATCGACATGGTCTTCTCGGTAAGACAGGTCCAAGAAAAGTGTAGAGAGCAGCGGATGGACCTCTACGCTGTTTTCATCGACTTAACAAAAGCCTTCGACACGGGGGTGAACAGGGATGCGCTATGGGTCATACTCTCCAAGCGTGGCTGTCCGAGAAATTCACAAAAATCATCCGCCTATTCCACGACGACAATAGTTGGCCTTGTGCTTTTGGGGGTGACAGCTCTGCTCCCTTTGAAATCTCGAACGGCGTCAAGTAGGGCTGTGTCCTTGCTCCGGTCCCGTTCAACCTGTTCTTCACGTGCGTGCTGAACCATGCCCTCGGAGATCTCGACAGAGGCATCTACATAAAGTACAGGCTGGACGGCTCTCTGTTTGACCTTCGTCGGCTGAGCGCCAAGACCCCAAACAGTCGAGAGACTTGTGACTGACGCTCTGTTTGCCGACGACTGTGCCCTGATGGCACACACAGAGGTGGATTTCCAGTTCATTGTCAGCAAGTTTGCGGAAGCCTCTCAGCTTTTTGGCCTGACAATCAGCCTTGGAAAAACGGAAGTGCTCTACCAACCCTCCCCAGGCCTAACAGGGCAACCTACCCCCACCATCACCATCAGAGGCACCACTCTGAAAACTGTCGAGCACTTCAAGTACCTCGGGAGCGTCATTTCCAGTGATGGCTCTCTTGACAGAGAAATCTCTGCCAGGATCAGCAAAGCCAGCCAAGCTCTTGGCCCGCCTACGTATTCGTGTGATGACCCACAAAAGCATCAAGCTCGACACAAAGATCAAGTTCTACAAAGCTGTTGTTCTCACTAGTCTCCTCTACGGCTGTGAGTCCTGGACGCTGTACCGGAAACACACGAAACAGCTTGAACGCTTCCACACGAGATCACTTCGAGCGATTATGGGCATCAAGTGGCAAGACCGAGTGACCAACCTCGAAGTCCTGGACAGAGCCGGTCTGCTCAGCATCGAAGCCATGATTATGAAGGCCCAGCTTCGCTGGACTGGACATGTCATCCGTATGGAGCCTCACAGACTGCCTCGGCAGTTGCTCTACGGAGAACTGAGGCAGGCCAGAGACCCAGAGGCCGCCCCAGAAAGCGCTTCAAAGACTGTGTAAAAGACAATCTGAAGCACTGCTACACGCCTGCAAAAGACCTAGAGGTTTGTGCCCAAGACAGAGCAGTATGGCGAAGTCTAACCAGGAAGGCCCAGGAAGAATTTGAAGACAACCGCCGCAACCACATAACTAATGCAAGAGAAAAACGCAAGGCCTCGGTGTCCTCCCTTCCCACATTAGCCACGTTCAATTGCCCCTACTGCCCACGGGTGTGCGCCTCGAGAATCGGTCTCTCCAGCCACACTCGTGCCCATGGGAGAAGGTCATCTGCACAGTGACATTATCGAAATCGATAGTCTACAAACGGCACTATATTTACCA
>JADBJO010021591.1:7500-22500 GCA_016801955.1 Conus betulinus
GGGGATGTATTTGAGAGTATGCTGAAGACATCCTCAACAGCAGTCTGTATGTGTTGGCTGAAAGACTGGCCTGCACACGAGACTGGCAAAGTAAGCAAGTCAATGAGGGAGGGATAGGGCAAGGGGGAGATGGAGAGGGATGAAGAAGATGCTGGAGGAGGCAGAGGGTAAGTGTGTGTGTGTGGATGGTGGAGGAGGTGGGGGTGAGTCTTTTTAATTAAGCTTTCTGCTCCATGTGTTTCAATATCTAAGGCGGACTATGATGGGACCTAGTCGGACGAGGGAGCCCGGAGAGAGGTGTGAAGGGGGAAGATGGGGGAGGGATGGAAGGATGTAAGGTGGAGAGGGGAGGGGAGCAGTGTGCCGTCTGCCTGTCGGCTGATCATTGGAGGACAGAGATGATAGGCACCCTCTGAGATGAAGCGTGGAGACGGTGTAGGATGGAAAGGGGTGACAGCGTGAATTGCAATGGAAGAATCGATATAACACTGAAGTGGCGAGAGGGGGTATGGGTCGGGGGCAAAGTGGGTGAGAGGGAGAAGTAGAGGAGTTGGCCTCGGTTAGTCCTCTCATTGCAACATACCCGTGTGTGTGTGTGTGTGTGTGTGTGTGTGTGTGTGTGTGTGTGTGTGTGAGAAGGAGAGAGAGAGAGAAGACAGAGAGAGAGAGAGGGAGGGGGAGGGGGTTGCACACATCGCATAAATCTACGAATACTGAATACACAGCGTTTAGAAAATGCAGAGAGATTATGCAAAGCAAATGTTGACTCGTCCACAGCATCCAGACGGTCGGTTATTGCCGTGTAGCATTTCCCTTGTCTTTCTTTTTCAGACCTTTTTTTTACAGTCTGCAATGTTCAAGTTCTTGTAGCCCCCTGTAGTAAACTGCTTTTATTAAGAAACACACTAAATGCCACTTTTTTTTTTAGAATAAAGCCCCCCCCCCCCCCCCCCCTTTACCTCACTAGTCAATTATTTAATATAGTATATATCTCTTAGAAACCTGTAGAAATATCTTAACCTGGACACTGCATGAAGATTTAAGTAACAGTGAGTCAAACATCTTTTGATTTCTCAACTAACCTAACCAACACACACACACACACACACACACACACACACACACACACACACACACACACACACGCACGTACGCACACGCGCGCACGCGCGCACGCATGCACGCACGCACGCACGCACACACACGCTGACCTTGAGGCATTTCTGTGTTGTGTTTTTTGATAAATAATTAATCGTTTTCCCATCTAATTACAAAACTTGCTATAGATGCAACTGTGTTGTTTTCATTCTAATCGTTTAAAACGAATAATCACACGGTGATGTATCTAAACTGAATCTGTCTACCTTGAATGAGTGGATAACACATGTACGGTAAAAATAATTCGTCAGATTCCCCATGAAATTGTCAAACACCACATGTAGACACAATTGCACTGGGTTTTAAATCTAATCGGTGAAAATGAATGTTCAAATAATGCATACACCTAAAATAGATGTATCTCCCTTTAATAGTCCAATGATGCATATGTCTAAGATAAACCTATCTACCTGAAAATTTTGAAAAATAAAGTACGTAATGAACACATTTATATGATATTAATTATCAGGTAATGTAGCATATTTCTGAAGAAGTACAGAATTGTACTTGTTTTTTTCGTAGAAACCAAACACAACAAAGAATATTGTATTGCAGAGTGTTCTTCATAAATCAAACACCTGTTTTGTTTGTCGGATGTGAAAGATTGCAGATGGGGTCTTGCAGCTGGTGGCTTGGGTATTTTGCCTATCGATTGTTGTATCACCCAGCCAGCAAACGGCCTTTGCATTGGTCTCTTCTGTACAGTGTTGTACATTGCACTGCTCTCCACCTTGTGTTGTGGGGCAGACAGCAATGACGCTGCACTGTGTTCCATGGTCTCATACTGATGTCTGAGACGATATGTCAGTTGTTGTCTACAGTAGAGGACTCTGTGCTCTGGAGGAGTCGTGTCAGTTGATGTCTACAGTAGAGGACTCTGTGCTCTGGAGGAGTCGTGTGACCATAGACGATGTGTCAGTTGTCTACAGTAGAGGACTCTGTGCTCTGGAGGAGTCGTGTCAGTTGTTGCCTACAGTAGAGCACTCTGTGCTCTGGAGGACTCGTGTGACCATAGACGATGTGTCAGTTGTTGCCTAGAGTAGAGGACTCTGTGCTCTGGAGGAGTCGTGTCAGTTGTTGTCTACAGTAGAGGATTCTGTGCTCTGGAGGACTCGTGTGACCATAGACGATGTGTCAGTTGTTGTCTACAGTAGAGGACTCTGTGCTCTGGAAGAGTCGTGTGACCACAGACGATGTGTCAGTTGTTGTCTACAGTAGAGGACTCTGTGCTCTGGAGGAGTCGTGTGACCACAGACCACAGCATCGTGGGTTCTTGGCATGAAATAACGATAACTGGTATTTGACATGACGCTCGCCACAGACAACACCATTGTGAGTACTTTGCATGGAGTGGACACACACCACAAAGAGTGCTATACATGGAGTGATAATGATCAGTATTTGACATGTTGTGTGACCACAGACAACACCACCATGGGTACTATGCATGTAGTGGCGATGGTCAGTATTTGACATATTGCGTGACCACAGACAACACCACTAAGAGTACTATACATCGAGTGACAATGGTCCGTGTTTTACATGTTGTGTGACCACAGACAACACCACCATGGGTACTACTATACATGGAGTGACATTGGTCAGTATTTGACATGTTGTGTGACCACAGACAACACCACTAATGGAACTATGCATGGAGTGACATTGGTCAGCATTTGGCATATTGTGTGACCAAAGACAACACCAGTAAGGGTACTACTATACATGGAGTGACATTGGTCAGTAATTGACATGTTGTGTGACCACAGACAACGCCACTAAGGGTACACTGTATGGAGTGACAATGGTCAGTATTTTACGTTGTGTTGCCACAGACAACACCACCAGCGGTATTTTGGAAGGAGTGACAATGGTCAGTATTGGACATGTTGTGTGACCACAGACAACACCATTGTGGGTACTTTGGAAGGAGTGACAGTGGTCAGTATTTGACATGTTGTGTGATCACTGGCAACACCACGAAGGGTACTATACATGGAGTGACAGTGGTGAGTATTGGACATGTTGTGTGATCACAGACAACACCACGAAGGGTACTATACATGGAGTGACAATGGCCAGTATTGGACATGTTGTGTGACCACAGACAACACCATTGTGGGTACTTTGGAAGGAGTGACAGTGGTTAGTATTTGACATGTCGTGTGACCACAGACAACACCACTAAGGGTACTATATATGGAGTGACAGTGGTCAGTATTTTACGTTGTCTGACCACAGACACTACCACCAACGGTATTTTGGAAGGAGTGACAATGGTCAGTATTTGACATGTTGTGTGATCACAAACAACACCACGAAGGGTACTATACATAGCGTGTCAGTATTGACATGTTTGGTCAGTATTGGACATGTTCGGTGTGTGACCACAGACAACACCACGAAGGGTACTTTGGAAGGCATGACACTGGTCGGTGAGTGACATGGTGTGTGGCCACAGACTAAGCACTGTGAGCACATGTAGCGGTGCGATAATAGCTGCTGTGTGAAAGATCGCTGGGGGTGTTGATTTGTGTGACTGTTGATGTTGGCCTGGTGACTACATGGAGACGACAACAATATCAATCATTGTCAGGCAAGTTGGTTTGTGTGATTTGTGTGAAGTAGTAGTAGTAGTAGTAGTAGTAGTAGTAGTAGTAGCAGCAGCAGTAGTAGTAGCAGTGGTAGAAGCAGTAGTAGTAGTGGTGGTGGTGGTGGTGGTGGTGGTGGTGGTGGTAGTGGTGGTGGTGGTAGTAGTAGTAGTTGTACTAGTAGTATCAGCTGTGGTAATGGTAGTAGTAGTGGTGGTGGTGGTGGTGGTGGTGGTGGTGGTTGTGGTGGTCGAGGTGGTCGCCGTCGTCGTCGTCGTCGTCGTCGTCGTCGTCGTCGTTGTAGTAGTGGTGGTGGTGGTGGTGGTGATGGTGTGGTGGTGATGGTGGTGGCGGTGGTGGTGGTGGTGGTGGAAGTAGTAGTAGTGGTAGTAGCAGCAGTACCAGCAGTAGAAGTAGCTGTTGTTGTACTTGTAGCAACAGCAGCAGTAGTAGCAGTAGTTACAGTAATGGTAGTACAACCTTATCATTGATATTGTTGTTCTCAATGGCTTGACATAATGATGATACTGCATATCTGGCTGACAATGGAATCGGATCCGAGACGAGGTTCTGTGTCGTAATTTTTGTTTTTATTGAATGCGTACGTTAGCGATGTCTTCTCTCTCTCTCTCTCTCTCTCTCTCTCTCTCTCTCTCTCTCTCTCTCTCTCTCTCTCTCCTCCTTTCATCCTCTTTCTTTCTTTCTTTTGTTTTCCGTTTGTTTTTTTTTCGTTGCCACACACACACACACACACACACACACACACACACACACACACACACACACACACACACACACACACGCATGCACGCACTCACGCACGCACGCACGCACGCACGCACACACGCACGCTCGCGTGCACGCACGCACGCTCGCGTGCACGCACGCACGCACGCAAGCACGCACGCACGCGTGCGTGCGCACACGCGTGCTTATGCCTGACGAAAACAAAATATACTACTGGCAAAACGTTAAGGGCCATTGCCAAAGCTGTCTCCCAGACCAAAACACTACAGCCAATGTTAAGAAGAACGGACGCAAAATCTTCCAAATTTATTCAAGAACAAATTCACTGGACCATTGCACGAAATCAACAAATCAAACGCGGACAGCGGGCTGTAATATCCAATCACCCTTCCTCAGGATCGTCACATAAGCCACAACTTAAAACTGTACCATTCAGTACCGAGTGTAGCCACCGTTTGCCGCCAGGCAAGCGGCACAACGTCGACGTATGGGAGTCCACCAGGGTCCGAAGAGTGTCCCGCGGTATGGCCTGCCACCCCTGCTGCAGAAGAGAGTGAGCTGGGCCACGTCAACAGGTGGGGGGTGGTTGTGGGCTACCCGCCGTCCAAGGACATCCCAGAGGTGCTCAATTGGAGCCAGATCGGGTGAGTGAGATGGCCACTGCATCCAGATGATCCCCTCTTTCTGAAGATGACCGTCCACGACACGGGCTTGGTGTGGACGGGCGTTGTCGTCTTGGAAAACAGCAGCATTACCCGTGGCCTGAAGAGCAGGCTGGATCAGGGGCCTGACAATCTCGTCATGGTATCGCACCCCTGTCAGCATGCCTTGAATGACGTACAGGGGAGTTCTGTCTTGACGACTGAAGCCACCCCAGACCATCACAGAACCCCCTCCATAACGATCCACCTCACGAACTGTGGCGTCAGCAAACCGTTCTCCTGGCCTTTGCCACACTTGGGTCCTGCATCATTGAATGCCAAGGTGAAGAGGAACTCATCTGTGAACAGCACTCGAGACCATTGCTGCCTCGTCCAGCGAACATGATGACGACACCAGTCTGTCCGTGCTCTGCAGTGATCTGGAGTAAGTGGTACTCAGACTGCTGGTCTCTGGGATGACAGCCCTAACTCGTGCAAACGGTTACAAACTGTCCTTCTACTGACACTGACATTTGCAGCCTGCAGAAGCTCACGCCTTAAGGTGGATGAGGTGACAGTCCGATTGCGTAGAGCAGACAGCAGGAGGAATCGGTCAGCATGTCTGTCAGTACACCGAGGATGGCTTGATCGTGGCCGATCCTGCACGCTGCCAGTGGCCTGAAACCTCTCTACAAGATGTGGATGGTGGAATGGGACACGTTCAGACGCCTAGCCACCTCGTGGCCAGAAATCCCTTCATCAATCAACGCTAAGGCACGTCCACGATCGGCAGGGTCCAGTCTTTGCCTTTGTGCCATGTTTTTTTGGGCTGGCATAGACGACCGTTCTGTTTACAGATTTGGGGCCAACGGCAACGGCGTCTGATCTGTGTTCATAAACGAGGTGCCATGCACGTGCACCATGATTGACCACGAGCATTTCGCCCTTTTTTTTTTTTCAAACTCATATGCTCCCACAGGCACCCGTTTTACCGGTTTTACGTGGTTTCCGCACGTGCAGCTGCGCTCCACCTTGTACCGCAGTGGGGTTTTTAGATGTTGTGATCTGTTAAGGAACATCTGTTCAATATGTCTAACCAAGTTTGGGTCATTGTGACTTCGTTTCAAGCCTATTATATTTACACACTCAGACACTAACGTCAAAATGACAGGTGGCCCTTAACTTTTTGCCTCTCTCTCTCTCTCTCTCTCTCTCTCTCTCTCTCTCTCTCTCTCTCTCTCTCTCTCTCTCTCTCTCCAGTTAGTAGTGAACACTCTTCATCCAGATACAGTGGACAAAATTCTCGAAGTTATCAACTAATAAGCACTTTGTGTGTGTGTGTGTGTGTGTGTGTGTGCGCGCGCGCGCGCGCTTGTGTGTGTGTGTGTGTGTGTGTGTGTGTGTGTGTGGTGTGTGTGTGTATGTGTGTGTTTGTGAGAGAGAGAGAGAGAGAGTGTGTGTGTGTGTGTGTGTGTGTGTGTGCGCGCGCATGTGTGTGTGTGTGTGTGTGTGTGTGTGTGTGTGTGTGTGGTGTGTGTGTGTGTGTATCAGCTCCTTCCAAATATTTGATGAACCTATCTTCAACCTCATTTTCGATTCATGCTCTTAGTGCAGATTTTGATAACTCAGTGGTGATACAGCGATCCAAGCCACTGTTGGTTAACTCAGTAGTTTCCCCAAAGATGGATAATAAGAACACATTATTAGCTTGTATACAATATCAACGTTAAAATTTATGGTAGTATCAAATAGTAACCGTTTTGGTCGATGGAAATCACTCTGCTTTTGTTGAAAAGAAATCTATTTTGGCACTTGGGGGAAAGAAATCTGTTTTGATATTCGGAGATGAAGTCTGCTTTAACGTTTGGGAAAAGAAATGTGTTTTTAACGCTTGGGAAAGGACATCTGTTTTAACATTTGGGACGAATAAACTAGGACAATACAACGGGAATGAAAAGTCTGGCAGTCCAGGAGCCAAAATATCAAGAAACACACACAAAAAAGTGGTGCAAAGTAAAGCCTACATTACGCGCATTTTCGACAGATGTTGCAAACCACAGGTGTAAGAGAACTGCACAAAACAACAGTCCACAGTTCACTTGAAGAAGATGAAGTGTGAAAGAGGAGTTCGAGAGGAACGGACAAGTCGAAAACACAGAACAGAGAAGGAAGGGGGGGGGGGAGAGAGAGAGAGGAGAGAGATGAGAGATGAGAGAGAGAGACGAGAGAGAGAGAGAGAGCAGACAGACAGACAGACAGACAGACAGGACAGACAGACAGACAGACAGACAGACAAAAAGAGACAGAGAGGGAGAGACATAGACAGAGAGACAGACAGAGAGACAGAGAGACAGAGAGAGACAGACAGACAGACAGACAGAGACAGAGAGAGAGACAGAGACAGAGAAGAAGAAGAAGAAGAAGGAGGAGGAGGAGGAGGAGGAGGAGGAGGAGGAGGAGAAGTGGGTGAATGTGAGAAGGATATGAAGTGAGGTAGACATATTAACCCAAATAGGATATGTGTGTGTGTGTGTGTGTGTGTGTGTGTGTGTGTGTGCGTGCGTGCGTGCGTGCGTGCGTGCGTGCGTGTGTGTGCGTGCGTGCGTGTGTGTGTTGTGTGTGTGTGTGTGTGTGGTGTGTGTGTGTGTGTGTGTGTGTGTGTGTGTGACCCCGACGGAACTAACCAAGGCCACAGACTTGGAGAAGACACCGAAACTGAGGTCAACATAAGAGCAGAGCATGAAGGGCCTCAGAATTTGAGACTTTTTTTTTAATGCTGATCGATGAGAATGAGGATGATTAAGATGATGATGCTACGGATTTCCATTCCGGTCTGAGACTGCATGACAGGGCTGTACTCTACGCCCCCTTTCATAATATATCCTGGCGTCAACCAGGCCCGAGAGATACAGACACCTGCAGTGTTGATCAGGAAATTTGAACAACACTGTCAGAAACGCATCCATCAAGTGGATGAAAGTCGACTGTGTGGTCACTGTCTTCCCAATTGAGCCTGTAACAAACTCAACTCTGGGTAGGGCCGGTCGGAACAGGAAAAACCCATATGATGGGAATCGAGCCCACTACCTCCAAGCCAAGCCGGGAGTCCACGACGCTAACCACCACTTCGCCACGGCAGCGGCTGGTTTTTCCCACCAAACGAGTTATTGGTGTTGACGACATGCGGGCAGGATGAGAATACCTTTCTTTCACCAACTCCAACTGCCCCATCTACACTGCCTATCAGGTCAGTTTTCCAGTTAATTCTGAAACGTCCGTAAAGACTGAAAAAACACTCAGGAGATTAATTTAAAACAAACCAAAAAAACACCTTCCAATACGTGTCTGGAGGTAAGTATATCCACGTCAGATTCATCTGTACATTACTTCTTGCAAACTGTCAAACAAACCTGCCCCCCCCCCCCCTAAACCCCCCCCCCCCCCCCCCCCCCCCCCCCCCCCCCCCCCCCCCCAAGCTCAGTTAGACACAGAGAATGGTCAAAGCAGAGCCTGGCAGACAAGACAGGGGAGGTAAGCACACATATCACAAGCAACGAGTCAATTGATGAAGGGCCTGTTTTACAAGATGTTCACATCGACAGCCTGCTTTATTTTCATGCTTTTTGATTCGAAAGTGTGTTAGCCATTTTTTTGTGCTTCCGTTGCTCGTTCTTCCAATTGCAAATGTGGACCACAAGGTGGGTCTGAGACACATGGTCACACTGAAGATGACAGCAGGGGGAAAAAAATCTCTTTTTGAATGAAAGTTTGTTTAAATTCTATTTCTTCAACAACTTTGTGTTTTCAGTCCTGCTTCATTTATAGGTGGCAAAATTCTAAAAAAAAAAAAAAAAAAAAAAAATCAGGGAAGCCAGAGCTTAGTGTTTCAATATTATTGTGTGTATAATGTTGTCTGAAACTATACTTTGATCTCAAGTTGAAGCTGTCTTGATAGCTGAATTGTGGTTATTGCACTGCTATCCTACGGTCGTGTTCGTAAGAAGAATATTTACGATAGCCATTCATTTGTTTTAGTATAACAACAATGGAACCGGGAAAAAAAAGGATTTAGTTCAGTTTCACAAAAAGCTGTACGGTTTGAGTCGTACACAAATTTACATTTCAGAGTTAAAGTATAGGTTGGATGATAACGATGTTATTGTGTAGACAAGCAATCATTCTGCATACGTGAGGAGAGATCTTTCTTGTGCTTGGATTTGGTGCTGATAAGCTGTTGTAGTACAGCATGCCATCGGTGATAGTGGGATTATGAGTGATTTGTGGAGCTCATATGTCACTGTTGGAGACAAGAATTTAAGGAGTGAAAAGATGGGCAAAAGACGAACGAAAAAAATAAAAAAAAAAGCACAAACAAACCAACAACAAAGGTGTTGATGGTGATGTTGGTCATGTAGGTTATGTTTTTCACATAAAACAACAGAATGGAACTGCCTAACAGAATTAGTCACAATGCAGATTTAGGGGTGCAAAGTCTGGCAGATGTGGACAGAAGGTTGTGACAGTCATGCAGCTTATGCTTCCACCTGAAAACAACACCACACTGGAACTGCCTACAGAGTCAGGCGCAACAGGTCTTAAGGGCTGAACAGTGCTGGAACCGTCTTGCAGAGTCAGGCACAACAGGCCTGAAGGGCTGAAACAGTGTGCTGGAACTGCCTCACAGACTCAGACAGACTCAGGCACAACAACCGACCTTAAGGGCTGGACAGTGCTGGAACTGCCTCTTACAGAACCAGGCACAACCGAGCTTAAGGGCTGAACAGTGCTGGAACTGCCTCACAGAGTCAGGCACAACAGGGCCTGAAGGGCTGAACAGTGCTGGAACTGCCTCTTACAGAGTCAGGCACAACCGACCTAAGGGCTGGGCAGTGCTGGAACTGCCTACAGAGTCAGGCACAATAGGCCTTAAGGGCTACACCAGACACCATGCAATGAATTTGGGCCAATGAAAGCTGATCTTCTGATCTTCTGACACCTGCTACATGCTGCTTCCAGTGGCAGTAGAATGCATGGTCATGGGGCCTGGTCTGTATCTGTGGCCTCACACCTTGGGAACCGAGTTCTTGCCTTGGCTTCTATGTTCGTAACACTTCTATAGTACTTTTCAGACTTGGGGTGCATTTGCATATGATTTTTGTTTTAAAAACATCTGAAAATGTAAACAGACCATTATGTTCATGTACAATGGAGGCCATAAAGCTACATCTGTTGTGATCTAGTTGTTTCAAGCCCAGAATGTTAAATAATGATAGTGTACGCAAGCATGGACGCAGGCACACAGCCACGCAGAAAAACACACACACACACACACACACACACACACACACACACACACACACACACACACACACACACACACACACACCACACAAAATATTACACCATTCCATGTCATCTTTCTTTGCAGAAATACTAAAAAATATTTACCCACTTGGCTATTAAGTTTGAACTTATCAATCGAGAATTTTTGGGACATTTTTTGGGAACGAAGCGAAGGCTATAGAAGCTGTTAGGGCAATTATTAAGAGTCCAGCTGGACATTAACTTTGATTTTCGAGATACTTGTTGAATTTATTTTCTTATTATTCCAATGGTTAAAAATTTTGTTTATTTGTTTGTTTGTTTGTTTGTTTTTTTAATGTTCAGATATGAATCAAGGCTAAAGTAGTTTACCGTTACGCCGGTAGATTAGAATGGGGTTAAAGTGATGGTCACTTATTGGTATCTCATTAATTAAATAGACGATGCATGCAGAGATTAGCATACTACATTAATAGACTATGCATGCAGAGATTAGCATACTACACTACCTCCACACTCCATACGCTTTTAATGACATTTTTAAAACAACACACATTTATGCCCCCCTCCACCCCCCCCCCCCCCCCCCCCCCCCCCCCCCCCCCCCCCCCCCCCCCCACACACACACACACACATACCATACCGGCCCTTTTACATTTTTTGTTTGTTTGTTTTTGTTAGCCTGTTCGTTTTGTCTCTTATTTTTGTCTAAGATCACTGTAAATTGGATAGACATTAAATCAAAGAACGAACGAACACACACACACACACACACACACACACACACACACACACACACACACACACACACACCAGGGAGACACAGAGAGAGACACAAGACAAGACAAGACAAAATTCTTTATCTACGAGGATAAAAGATAAGCACTAACATGCTTTTTTTACATCCCAGTCCTCGCCCTGAGTAGGGACTACAACATGCAGTGAAATCAATTAATGTAAAAAAAAAAAATAAAAGCAAAGAAGCAAGCAAAGCGGTCATGTAATCATAAAAGAACATCAAATGAAAATAGAACACACACAGAGAGAGAGAGAGAGAGAGAGAGAGAGAGAGGAGAGACGAGAGAGAGAGAAGTGAGGGAAATCAAAACAAAACAAAATTATAAGACATTGTTATTAATTCACAGGGGTGTCATAAATCCCTGGGGCCAGATGCAGTGGAGGGTGAGGTCCCCTCTGAGGACCTTCTGATGTCGAGCTGTTCATAGAGACTCTTCCTACCTTCTGTACTGTCTATGCTCTCTATTTTTCCCCATGACTAAAGCATGTTTTCACTCATGGACTGCACTCATGAACTGACATAAAGAGCGGCTGCAGGATTCGTTCGAGCTTGATAGAGGTCTGCGGACTCCTGTGCCCCTTGAAGTCAGTGCCAATGGTGGATCTTATAACATGATATGTACAAGTGTTGAATTATTGACGTGTGTTTGTGCACAAAAAAACTAATTCAAAGGGTCGCCTGTGACTATGTGACTGTTATGTTGAGAATGGGGAGAGAGAGGGGTGGGGTAGGGAACATTAAGATGGAGGGAGATGAGGCGAAAGACAGAGAGAGAGAGAGAGAGAGAGAGAGAGAGAGAGAGAGAGAGAGAGACAGACAGACAGACAGACAGACAGACAGACAGACGGACAGAGACAGACGCACAGACAGACAGAAAGACAGACAGTGACGGAGTGGAAGAGACAGACAGACAGAAAGAGAGGCTGTGATTTGTTCAGTGATCGCAGGCTAATCATAGAAGATCTGTCGCCTATGATCTTCTGAAAGCAGATTTTTATTTCACTGCCTGCGCGAGCGTGTGTGTGTGTGTGTGTGAGTGTGTGTGTGTGTGTGTGTGTGGGGGGGGGGGGGGGTGCGCGCGGCACGCTTCAGAAAAACTGCGCTTCGCAGGAAATGACTGTGAAAGTATGAATCAAGAGAGACAATTGCATCCTCGTGACGTTGATCGCTTGGTGTAGATAAATTGCCTTTGATGTAAATTTCTGTCAATGCCTGGTGTGGTCGGTTGTATTAGTTACTGCTGTTGCCTCACCTGCAACGTCCACCCCAGTGTGTCATCCTCGACTTGTGGTATGTACCTGTGTTAATTACATTGCCCTTTTCTCAAAATGGCGGAGTCATTTGGCTTGAACATGATTGTGATTGAATTATACAACTGTGTTTGTGGCAGGCATCAATTGTGCCTTCTTTTTTTTCTATTCAGTTTTCTTTTTCTACCTTACTTTCTTTCTTTCTTTTCTTTCTGCCATCCTTGAACATAACTTACAAGCTGTTAACAGATCAACAAAGTTTTTACGAGTCCCTGTGAGGCAAAAACTGAGTTATGGAACGCATATAGAAAAAATGGGATGGATAAAGAAAGATAAAGGCTAAACTCATATAAAATTGTTAAGTGCTAGCCCTGGGGACAGAATATTAAAACTTTTTTCACCTCTCTGTCTGTCTGTCTGTCTGTCTGTCTCTCTCTCTCTCTCTCTGTCTCTCTGTCTCTCTCTCTCTCTCTCTCTCTCTCTCTCTCTCTCTCTCTCTCTCTCTCTCTCTCTCTCTCTCTCTCTCTCGCCCGCTCTCTTTCGCTCAGCTTTGAAGTGCAGCAACACTGGTTTGAGTCAGACCGACATGCACGAACAAATCATTGTTATTACTATTTGTATCGTCCATTCTGTGTTCTCGCTCAGCAGGCTCCTATTAAGCGGTGACATTGAGACAAACCCTGGCCCCAACTATGACCGACAAGAAATTTCGTCAGAAGATAGGACGCCGGGGACTAACTTGACGACCGGATATGAAGAAGACATCTTTAACAGATTCATGCAGGCCATAAAGCAACAACTTCAGCAACAAATTTCACCCATAAGAAATGATCTTGGAGAAATCAAAGAGGAACTAGGCTAGGTAAAAGTACAATGTGAAGAGATAAACAAAAGATGTGACAAACTGGAAACTGAACACAGGCAATTAAAAGAGACAGTGACTGATGTACAACTGATATACAACACCTGTTTGCCGCGACACTTAACGGAAAGGAAGACGTTTATAAATTAATTAACTGAAATGATAAAGGAGGTGAAAAAAGAGGTTGAGAAACTTAAAACAGACGCCGACAGATTAGAGCCATTCAATCGACGAGATAATCTGCGCTTTTTCAGGATTCCCCAAAAGCAGCCCAGTGAAACGTTTGACACATGTACCAAAGCAGTAGTCGATGTTCTAAACAATACAGATGATCATAGGAGCTGGACAGTAGATGACATTGAACGAGCACACCGGACAGGCTACGCACATGAAGGTCAAACTAGACCAATGATTGTCAAATTTAGAGGTGGAAAGACAAAATATCCTTAATTACGAACAAAGACACCCGGTAGCAACTTCTAGATAAAGGAGTTCGAGTGGCCAACGACCTTACTAGAGCGCAGGCCCAGATCGTTGCAAAAGCTAGGAGGGAAGGGAAGAGAGCCTTCTTCAGAAAAGGTCGGTTGGTTATTAGCCCCCAACTCCCAGAACCCCGGTCATATGCTCAGGTGGTGGGAAGCGATGATGCATGCAGTGCTGTCACAAGTCCAACGAGTAGTCATGGAACGGCACGTGTGTGAATAGTACCACAAATGTGAATAAGCAGGGTGTGTCTGTTTCAAACAAGCAGCAGATCGAGTCCCGTCTAAACAAGACTTCGATGCAGAACGAGCAGGGTGGTGTGAGCGGGTGTTCATCCCCCTCTTCACGTCACGGTACCCGGGCCCACCCAGGATCAACGACAAGCGTGATGGTGGTACCACCGGTGGACACGCCCCTCGCAGTGGAACAGGGAGAGAGCGACACGAGTCAGCCAAGGCCAACCGGGGATTCTCCATGTCCTGTCAGTGGTGAACATCGGGATGGCGACGCACGTACACCACGCGGGACGCAACCTGCCAGGCAGACAGGCAGGCATGCAAACGCCTGTCGGAAACAAGTCAAGCAGGCTCACAGGTTCGAGTCGAGGCAAAGGGACATGCGGTGATGTGTGAACGACAGGAACCTGCGTTCAAGCGCTTCAAAAAATGAATAGGACAGGTCCGACCATCCAACTCAGTGGAGTTTCTTAATTACAATGTCGAGAACTTATGTAGTAAGATACAGATGTTTTGTTTTTTTCATGAATTATGTAAAATACATTTTGATTTTGTTACTCTCACTGAAACTTTCCTCGACTTGTCATTTGACTATAGCAATATATTCATTGATTATCTGAAGTTTCCCGTACCAGCCAAAAAACTATCAGTTCATGGAAGGAAGTCAGGAAGTGTGTTGTTGTTAATAAGGAAGAGTTTACATAACAAGATTAAAGAAACAAAGCTCAGTTGTGACAATGCTATTGCAGTAAAAATAGATAAAAGTATATATTAACACTGATAAAGATGTAGTCTTGGTTGCTTGCTATGTGGTCCTAGAAGGAGGGCCCGATATACATTGATAAATTGATCAAAGATGGTGTTCTAATAATGGGAAGAAGCCTTACTTCAAAAGTTTGAAAAAGAAATGG
>JADBJO010021591.1:27500-29295 GCA_016801955.1 Conus betulinus
TTTTATATAGGGTTAGTAGATTCTTTATGAATTTTGTAAGCCTGTGTTTCTGTTTGTTTGTTTGTTTTCCACAGGAGCATGCTTGTTATAGACTTTGATTAAAAAAAAAAAAAAAAAAAGGTGCAGATATGCGAGATGTTCATGTCGTAATCTGAAAAAAAGGAAATAACACTTCAACCCGATATGTTGATGTTTGGTGTGAGTATATATAGATGAGTCGTTACAGCCGGCTTCAACTCTTCACATTTGCTTGACCGTCATAGGTTGGGCATTGCTTGATTGCTCACTTTGACACAATGTCATGTTATTCCGTGCTTGTGAGCTCACCAGTTGTATGGAAAATGACCCCTGTATTTTGTCTCGATTTGTAGGATATTAGTCCTCCTCTAGTTAAATGCGTGTGTGTGTGTGTGTGTGTGTGTGTGTGTGTGTGTGTGTGTGTGTGTGTGTGTGTGTGTGTCTGTCTGTCTGTGTGCGCGCGCGTCTTTTAGCCCAAATTAGAAGGGTGACAAAATTCGAAAGCGGTAAAGAGCCTACATTGTTGGGGCATTCCGGGCTAGCTGTAAAGTACAAATAAATAAACAAAAAACAAAACAAAAAAGCGACACAAAAGCCGAACGACACGTAAAAAATAAAGTACGATATAAAGTCATTCATCTTTAGCAAAAAATGTTTTTCCCTTACTCCGCACCATTCCTCCCTCCCCACCCCCACCCAGCCCTCTCTCTCTCTCCCCCTCTCTCTCTCTCTCTCTCTCCCCCCCCCCTCTCTCTCTCTCTCTCGCTCGCTCGCTCGCTTGCTCACTTGCACGCCCGTGTGTGTGTGTGTGTGTGTGTGTGTGTGTGTGTGTGTGTGTGTGTGTGTGTGCGCGCGCGTGTTTGTTTGTTTGTGTGTGTGTGTGTGTGTTGTGTGTGTGTGTGTGTGTGTGTGTGTGTGTGTGTGTGTGTGTGTGTGTGTGTGTTGGCCCAAACTATGAATGGTGACAAAATCGCTTAAGTGGTATTCTTTACTGAACCCACATTGCTATGGACATTCGGGGCTAGTTATAAGTAAAAACAACAAACAAACAAACGACAAAAACAAAAAAACGAAACAAAAAGCGAACGAACAAGTAAAAAAAAACCCAAACAGTACGATATAAAGTTATTCACCTATAACAAAAATTGCTTCCCTTATTCTGCACCATTCCCCCTCTATCCCCCTCTCTCTATCTCTCGTTCACTCGCTCGCACGCCTGTGTATGTGTGTGTGTGCGTGTGTGTGTGCGCGCGCGCGCGTGTGTGTGTGTGTGTGTGTGTGTGTGTGTGCGCGTGCGGGTTCGTGTGTGTGTGTGTGTGTGTGTGTGTGCGTGTGCGTGGGTGTGCGTGCGTGTGCGTGTGTGTGTGTGTGTGTGTGTGGTGTGTGTGAAATGTCAAATGAAGTGCAAGTTTCACCGCAAGAATTATCCAGTGCAATTTTGTTTTGCCCTTGGCCGTGTGTTGGTTTTTCTTATGCTCGGCACGACACCCTCAAATCATCCTCATCATCCTGTCCCTTTGAGCTAGCTTTGGGGTGGAGTGACTGGGAAGGGTATTTGGTGAGACAGACGAAGTGGTAGAGATAGAAACAAAGAGAGAGAGAGAGAGGGGGGGGGGGAGGAGACTTGGAGAAAGTGGGGAGGAGAGGAATTGGAGAGAGAGAAAGAGAGAGAGACAGAGAGACAGAGAAGGAGAGAGAGAGAGAGAGAGAGAGAGAGAGAGAGAGGGGGTGGGGGGAGCAGAGAGGAAGACGAGGTGGGGGAGGAGGATGGCGACAC
>JADBJO010021592.1:0-17500 GCA_016801955.1 Conus betulinus
TCTGTGGTGTTATTGAAACTTCCTAGGTTAGTTTTTGGGGTGATACTTGAAAATAATGATGTCATACCGTAAGATTAGATTAGGATTGTATTATTGTTATAGTGATTTGTAGTTGGGATTGGAAGGTGTACATGGCATTATGAGAAGTGAAATGATATCGGCTTTTGTCCGCGCTTTAGAGAAATTCAGTTTGATTAAGCGCTATAATAGATACATTATTATTATTAACAATCCTAAGCGTTTATTACGACAGAGATGTGTCTAGAAAGGGTACAATTTTAGGAAAGAAACCTTAAATTCCACTCGAAATGATACAATCATACGCGTACACAGACATTAGGGACCTACGTCAAGACTTTGTTACAATAACATCACCAGCACGATATCGACGATTGTAATACCACATTAAAGTAAGTGAAGCGGAATAGAAACGCAACAATATCAAAACTGAGAGGAAGAAAAAAGCTGAAGACAAGCCATACAATAGTACACAAAATGTAAGTTGCTAGACACCTAGAACCGTGAATAAATATATTACTGGGTAAGCTGAACAAAAGAAAAGATGACAGCTAAATACACTGAACAGAGAAGACATCTAATTATAACTATAAGGTACGACCCATTTCTTCTCGAAAATTTTGGCCTCTCATTTAACGTAGGAAGGGAAGGGAATTTAGGTAAACCTTCGTCGTTGGTGTGTTTTTTTTTTATCCCCTGACTATGTATGTCGAATCCCCCTGTGCTCACTAGCACCCATCCCTCTCTGATCTCTTTTGTTCACATTTGCCCCCCCCCACCTACTTTCCACTCCCTCCTACCTCCTCTGGGCCACTCCTCCACCCTTGGCCCCCACACATGTTACTATGCCATCTACGACCGTACTAACAGAAATCATTAAAAGACATAAGATATCATACATTTGGAAACATGATCAATTGTTACTAATGAAACGTTGTCAGGTGGACAAGCGACAGTGAGAATTATAGCTTCCATAGCCTGTACAAGATAATGAAGCTTTCGGTACCTGATTTCAGTCGAGTTTTCCTGTTTGGGTATCAGTGTCCCATCATGAGTTGCTGCACATGCGGCAGCGGACGTGTCCGATAACGGACAATCCGCTAAGTTTCAGACCACACACTGCACCTGATGTGTGGGAGCGCATGTGTGCGTTTATAGTTATGTGCGTATGTGTATTCATGTGCGTGTGTGCAGCGCATGGATAATGTAGCGCTTGTGTGTGTGCACGTGCACAACCCACGGTTGGGGGGGGGGGGTCCACGTACGCTTGTTTGTGTGTGTGGGTGTTTGTGTGTGTGTGTGTTGTGTGTGTGTGTGTGTGGTGGTGTTGTGCTTGCGTGCTCGCGCCGCGCGCGCGTGCGTGCATGCAGAAGTGGCATGTGCAGTGGGTCCATGTCATTTGTGGGCTTGGTTTGAAGCATGCTTCTATGCTCACGGTCTCATCGCACATGTATGTGTACACCATATGTTGCCTTTATCTCTGGTCGCCACCCGCATTGTACAATGCGTGTATGCGCGTGCTTCCTTTGTGTCGTTGACGATTACGTGCGCATGTTTTGTATGTGCGCATGCACCAGTGCACTGCTGGCGCATACGAGCGGCTGAATTTGCGTTGCAACATTGGTTTGTGCTGACTGGTGTTGTGATGTTTGTAGGGAGGGGGTCGTGGAATGGGTGGGGGTGGGGTTGGGTTGAGTGGTGTTTGTGAGTAGGTGGTGATTAGGGTTGGGGCGATGAGGAGGGGAATGTTGGGAAGGGACCCTTCCACCGGTGTGTGTTTAAGTGCACTTTTGTACCGGCGAAGGTATGTTTTAAAAGGAATGACAAAACTTCCAAGGAGTTCATACGAGTCAAACCGGGTACGTGAGGGCAGAAATGAAGGCAAACTTTAAAAAAAGACTGGTGTAGTTACCACCAAGAATACAGACCAACGCCAAAAAAACGCACAAAATATATTCCTACGTATAACTTACAGCCTAGTTCCTCTTTCCCCACCTCATTTCCCTCCATGATAAAAAAAAACAAAAAAAGATCGACTCTTTTCCCTGCCAATCCCCCATCCCCCCCCCCCTCCCGCTTCTCCATTTTTGTCGTTCTTGTGCACGTTCAACCCTTCTCACTCGACCATTTCCTTCGTTCCTGTTTTACATGTTCCCTGTATGTGTGTGTGTGGTTTTGTGTGTTTGTTGGTGTGGGTGTGTCTGTGGTGTGTGTTTCCCCCCCCCTCCCCCATAGCCACACACCGCACATGTATGCACAACCACACACATACACCGCAGACCCATACACCAACCCTCCCACATGCCATGCAAAAATACCAAAAGAACATGCACAGATAAACGACAGCACAGCAGCACAACACACAGCACCATACACCAACTCAATTCAGCCACACACAACACGCACACCACACACACACCAACCACCCAAAACTCACACACACACTCACAGTTTGTACACTTTTGTTCTATGAATACATCCCAGCTGGTTGTCCATCCTATAAGGAATACAGAAACCTGCGGTGTTGATCAGGAAATTTGACTTCATCACATTCTAAAAGACGACTACACTTTAAGTGCACTCAACAAATGGTGTCAACTCAGCTTTCCCCTGTCCTTCCCATGATGAGGTAAAGAGACAGTGAGCACATAGTTGAAACAGCAGCCGTGAGTGATAGAGAGTGAGAAGCGGAGGGGTGGTGCAACATGGGAGGGGGGTCAAATCATGTTTTGAAGAAGAGTTTGAAATGCTCACCTTCACGTGTGCCGAGCGTTGACTGTGCGTGACACACACAGTATGCTGGACAAAGAATCTCGTAGAGAGCCAATTGAAACTCGTTGTAATGCATTCTCCAATCAGCCCAGTGAATCAGCCAATGGAAAACAGGATTTGTATTGGACGTTCAGCTCCAGCGCTGAGCTGACAAGAAATTCTCCACCACCATGAGATTACAAGTATCATTTGCTCAGAGGCCTCGAACCCAAGCACAATACCCTCTCGCTACACGACTAGAAGCCTGACGTTAACTCCAAAGAGAGCCCAGCAGAACGAAATCCACGTCTGACTGAGGAAGGTGATTGAAAGTTGTAAGAAGGGAAAATAATTTGAATGTTATGTAAAGAAATTCTGAAGTGAATAAAATTGTTGGCGATACGTAGAATTAAGAAAATACACATAACAAAACAAAGGATCTGACACCTTGAAAAAAACTTGAAACGAATAGTAAGGGATGCCTGTTTAACAGTTTTTTTTTTTTTTGCATGTTGTGTCCTTGAAACACAAACCAAATCAACATTATGATGTCCTTTTTTTAGTTGAAAACCTTTAAAGCCAATAGCAAGAAAATTTTGTCAAAAACAGACTTCCACAAATAATACAGACTGTAACTGATAGCAGTCTTTACAAAGTCCAGACTACATTTTATAAAAAGTGATCGAAATTACAGCATGAAAGAATGAAAGAAATGCTTTGCATGTGCCAGCATGTTGATATTAGGGCAAACATCATTTGCGATTAAAAAATCATACTTGACAAAAACGCTGAGAAGTCTATGTTGGTTAATTGATTCTGGTCAAATCGGTGTGTTAATCGTACGGTGGCCTATTTTGCGCACATGGTGAAGTTCAGTGGCTGACATGTGTGGTGATTGACTGGGAAATTCCGTGAGAGGCTGTGCATACTACGTGAGTAACTGACTTAGCGTCTTAGTTGGCTGCTGTGTTCACGTTGGTGAGTGACTGCTACAGCTTCTCATGAAATGCAGTTTGATGTGGAACAGAGACGTTAGGGGGGATGGTGTGTTATTACAATGTTCAGTTTTTGTTCACTCACCAGTGTTGTTCTCACCAGGTGGGTGATTGGCCTCTGTGTTGTGTCATGCGCCCACTGGCCATGATTGAGTAGGGGTCCCTGTAGATCGCTGTGTTCACTGGGAATGGACGGACAGGGAGTCTTGAAAGCTTATGATCTCCATTGTTTTTGACTGGATATTCTTTCAAACGTGTTGTACTCATTATGTATGGATGACTGCAATCCTCTTGCAGTGCTCCGACTCACTGTATTGGGTTGTGTATGGTATTTGGGTTTTAGTAAACCGTTCGTACTCACATTATAACTGTGATTGAGGTTGTTACAAGTGGTGTACTCACATACTATAGCTGTGGTTGAGGTTATGAAGTGGTTGTACTCACATTATAGCTGTGGTGAGGTATGAAAGTGGGTGTACTCACATTTTACCTGTGATTGAGGTTATGAAGTGGTGTACTCACATTATAGCTGTGACTGAGGTTATGAAGTGGTGTACGTCACATTATAGCTGTGACCTGAGGTTAGAAGTGGTGTCTCCCCACTTATAGCTGTGACTGAAGTTGTTATGAAGTGGTGTACTCACCTTATACCTGTGATTGAGGTTGGTATGATGTGGTGTACTCACATTATGGCTGTAATTGAGGTTGTTAATCAAGTGGTTGTCTAACATTTATAGCTGTGATTGAGGTGTTATGAAGTGTAGTACTCATCATTATCAGTTGTGATTAAGGTTGTGACGTTAGTGTAGCTCGCCTCATAATAGCTGTGATTGAGTTATTGTGAGTGATATACCTCGCTGGATGGATAAATGCTTGAGGCTTTTGTAAAGTGATTGTCCAACTCCTATGGCTGACTAATCAGTTTTCTTTTGAAGTTGATACACAAGATCTATGGCTGAGTGGTTATTTTTATGCAGTGGTGTACTCACTCTATGGCTGACTGATTGGGGGTTCTTGATGAAGTGGAGCCCCGTACACGAATTATTTGCTGGATGCGCCTGTGGTTGTTTTGAAATGTTTTTTCTCACAGTGAAAGTGACCTCTTGAGGGAGTTTATGACTTTTGTACTCCATGCGTGGTTTGACCGCCTGTAGGTTTGTTTGTTTGTTTCTTTTCTTTGATTCCTGTTTCTTTGTTTGTTTTTAGTATTGATAATGATAAGAAACAAATAAGATTTGTACGATGCAAAAGCCAGTTGCCTATTTGCAAGGAGAAAGGCAATTTTACACACACACACACACACACACACATACTCCACACACACGCGCACTTAATGTAATGTGTGTGGTGAGTCTGATCTTGGTGGGGAAGTAGTTAAAAAACCGAAAGTTTCATATGGAAACCAACGCATAACATTTGCACACTGTGTAAAATCCTATCACCACTTTCGGAAAAAGAAGGCCCGTTGGGGGCCACTGGTCCACATATAGCATAGCACTCTTTCTTCAAAAATCGAAAGAATGCAGAAAGACAACGAAAACAGAGTGGGCTGGACCTAATTAGATGACACGGGAACGGATGGATATAATAACGCCAACCGGGGCAGCTGTTCCAGTTTGCTCTATACAGGAATCGTCCCTTTTGTAAACTGTAAACGAGAGCGAGATTTGTGACCCGAGGATAGGCGCAGTACTTTGGATGATAGAACTCGTGTTTTATGCTTAAAAGAAGAAGAGCTCTTCAATTGGTTTTTTCATGTCGACATAAAAGATGACAAGCAGGATATCAGCAGTAAAAGGCTCCGTGACGTGGTGGAGGAGCTACGCGGAATTTTTGGGATAGGGGGTCATGAAGGAAAATGGAAGGTTCGGCATTTAAGCTGTATTTTGGTTCGCTGGCTTCTTTCCTTGATAGATAAAAAAGAAAGGGTCTGCTGTCCACAGTTAGGGACTATTTGAGTAAGGTTCACCATGAAAGTTGGACCAGGGCAATATGTCTGTATCTCTTCAGACCTGACAGTAGTAAGGTATTTGTCCGTCACTTTTGTTTTCCGGACTGTTGCTCCTGATTTTTCTCTTTTACCCTCGTATTGTCGTTTTTGTCGTTAGAGGTTGTCATTTTCCTCTTTGTGTCTTCAGTCATGTTTTCAGTCATCCCAAAATAACAAAGTCCATAGCTTAACTCCTTGGATGTTTTAGATTAAAATAAGGGGAAACTAGCTTTAAAACAATAATTATGGTCATCTGAATGAAAGATGTTGGTTGCACACACTCGCCACATACACGCACGCACGCAGTGCACGCACGCACGCACACGCACGCACCACACCCACACACGCACGCACGCACAGCACGCACACACACACACAAGCACACAAAAGCGTTGCGCACGTACGAGCACATATACACACATCCAGCAGCGCCGCATCGTACACCTGCGGCCTCACATACATACACACAGACACAGACACAGACACCACAGACTACACACACACACAAGCCACAGAAGGAACCTACGCGCGTGCACGCATGCGCGCGCGCACACACACACCACACACACACAGAGTAAGAGTCAGAGAGACAGAGAGACACGAATTGACGCGCGTTTAACGCCGCGCTGTTTATTGTGAGGCCAAAGGTCTGTACAAAAGAGTTCGCAGCGTGCACATTTTCGAATTTTCAACAAGAAACACAATGAATAAAATGCAACATAGTTCCCATGTTCTTTCCTGAATTTTGGTCTCAGTAAGGAGGGACGCCAGCCTTTGTTATAGATATTCACCAAAACATACTAGTAATCAAAACAATATTTGATAGGCAACACTATTGTATGCAACAATATATATCCTCGAACCTTTATAATACTAATCACTCAGGTAAAAATTAAGAACAGGCTATCACATTTTCCTCTATTAATATTCCGTTTTCCTAACTGGTTCTATGACTATGGCTGGGGTATTCTTACCAAAGCACAATACACTAGATACATGTCGACATGCCAGCTGTGCTCTGACGTCTTGTTGCCGTCGGCCCGCAGCCCCGGCATCCCCACCACCTCACCCCCACACCCACAGGCGGAGCGCAGAGAGGGAGGAGGGGAGACCGCGAGCCACAAGGGCGCGCCGGCCGACAACTGTGCTGCCGACCTATCTTACCGTATCCCGCCTGCCGTACCGCCCCCCCCCTCCCCCCCCCTCCCCAATCGCAGGGGAGCGCAAGAGAGGAAGAAGGGGAGAGACCGCGAGCCGCACGGGGCGCGCCGGCCAGCAAACGTGCGCTCCGACGTCTCTTGTTGCCGTTCGGCGCCCCCCACCGCCCCGCGCCGCCCCCCCCCCCCCCCCCCCCCAGCGGGGGAGCGCAAGGGGGGGGGGAGGAGGGGGGGGGGGGGGGAGACGCGAGCGGCGCCGGCGGGACACACGAGGTCGCACCCAAAGCCTGAACATGTAACTAGCATGCCAACTTCTATTATATTATGATCCCACCTTCCCATCGTCATACACTTGTATAAAGTAGTAATATGCATAAACGTCATCCTTTTTCAGATATTTCACTTATGTACATTTGTCCAATCTTTCTCTGTTGTGCCAGTCTTTCTTTCATCGATAGTTTATCATTTTCCCCTCAAACTTTTACACTAATTCTTCATTCTTCTTCCAGTTTCCATCTTCCATTCTCATCTGTATCATGATAACATTTCGTTTCTCTCAAATCATACGATATGTTTAGGTACATTGCCAGCCCTCTTGGTATGTTATTTTTTCTTACAATAGATTTTCTCTGGTTTTGAGTGCATAAATATACATGCGATATCGCGTGTGATATCTGTGTTATCATTTTGTAATAAATTTTCTAGTCTAACTGTATTCAGTTTCTAAAATGTTTAGATACGTATTTCTCTCTCTTAATTGTCTGTAGTTTGGACAGGATTGTTAGGGAGATGTATTTATGTTTCTTCAACTGGACAGAGGGGCATGTTTGTGACTAAATAAATTGTCTATATATTCTTCTTCTAGTTATGCAATTCATTTATTCCTTAGCCTCATTTTTCAACAACGCTGTCCGGAACTTTGCTAGAGTGATTACGTATAAGTATTCGTCATGTTTGGTGTATGTAATAATTAGTCCTTAATCGTTCGCTGTTTTAATATTTGTCATGCCATGTTTGTTTAAAACCATCTATCATTCTTTGCTTTAAACTCATTAATGCACCGGTGTTCATTTCGTGCCCCCTCAGTTGTTCCATACTTCTGAAAATCCATACACTGTCTAAAATCGTTTTATTTCCTACGCCCAGGGTTTTTGTGGTTTTTTACTTCTGTTTTGTTTCCCTCTCATATGCTTGCCTTGGGTAATCCTAATCGGGGTGTCATTTTTACCAGTTCTTAGCCAACTATCATTGTCTTTATTGTACTGTCTATGTAGATGGGTATCTACCTACCTCTCCATATACTAGTAGTCGGTGTTTTCATACCTACCCCTAGGTATTTTTTGCTTGCGAGTAAATGTACATTTTCTGTCTGTTGAATAATTCATTAGTCCCCATACAACTGTTCTGCTGCATATAGAAATAATGGTTTAACCTGTGAATCGAAAAGTTGAAGTAATATTTTCAGGTCGATATGCCTTAAGCTCGACATATTTTTTCATTATCTCTATCATCTTTCCTTTGCTCTGCCTGCATATTCTATAAGTGAGATATCGACAGAAAAGTTTAGTTGTTAATGTATAACCTAGGTATTATATATTCCAGAGAGAGAGAGAGGAGAGAGAGAGAGAGAGAATGAAAAACAGTGCCACGGTACCTTTAACCACACTTCAGTATTCCTTGTCCATTGTATAACCACTCATGTGTGTGTGTGTGTGTGTGTGTGTGTGTGTGTGTGGTGTGTGTGTGTGTGGTTTCGTACTTTCTCTGTGTGTGTCTTATCTTACATTAATACGCAATCGATACCAGCGTATGCCACAAGGACAAGCAATGCACGCCCCCTCTCTCTCTGTCTCTCTCTCTGTCTCTGTCTCTCTCTCTCTCTCTCATATTCTTCACACACCACCACACACACACACACCACACACATGCAGATAGATAGATATAGATACATGAAATAGATTGATAAATAATCGAACAGATTGATTTATTGATAGATAAATAATAGATAGTTAGACATGTGTTTCTTGTGTGTGTGATACCTGGAGAGATAGCTTAGATAGTTATCGAGATAGATGGATGGACAGATAGTATAGATGGACAGACAGACAGACAGATAGACAGATAGATAGACGGACAGACAGACAGACAGACACCCGCGAGAGAGAGAGAGAGAGAGAGAGAGAGAGAGAGAGAGAGAGAGAGAAATAGATCAAGAGATTTTAGTTTTTCGTAAAGCCCTAGGCCGAATACAATAATGGGGCCCATATCAGTGAATGAATAGTAAGTAGCTTCTAGCCACTACCTACGCTAATTCGAAGATCTCTAGACAGTTAGATAGATAAATATATAGAAAGATAGACAGACAGATAAACGGAAAGAGGCAGATAGATAGTAGATTAATAGATAGATAGATAAACAGATAGATATCTAGATAGATACATCAAGAGATGAGGTAGAGATAGCTGGATGGATGGATGAATTGATAGATAGATAGATAAGATAGATAGATAGATAGATAGATAGAGATGTTTGGATAATAGATTGATAGGCTACTTACATAATGTGTTGTGTGTGTGTGTGTGTGTGTGTGTGTTTGTGTGTGTGTGTTGTGTGTGTGTGTGCATATGGTTTTGTGTGTGTGTATGTGTGTGTGTGTGTGTGTGTGTGTGTGTGTGGGTGTGTTTTCTAGTTTTAGATCAAGACTATACGTATGGGTATATCTATCTTACATCCCACTGGAAATATGAGTTACAATAATATTTTTCTCGTCAAAACCAAAATTCAGAGTCGTAGCGATATTAGAGAGAGGGAGGGAGACAGAAGGAGGGGAGCGAGAGGGGGAGGAGAGGGGGGAGTGTAAGAGGGCTGGGGAGAAGGGGCAGGGGATGGAGGTAGGGTGTGTAGCTTCATGGAAGTTGACAGAACCACCTGGTACAAGAACACAAAAGACAACGTCGCTGTTTTTAATCCTTCATTGAATATGCAAAGATACGTATCAGCTGCTCTCTTCTCTCTCTCCTCTCCTCTCTCTCTCTCTCTCTTCTCAATATGGAGAGGAAGAGTGGTTGTGAGGGCTGGGGGAGAGTCTGCGCGCGCAGGCACACAAGAATATGTAGACTTCAGGTTTATATTAAAAACGAAAGTATCATTTTGGAACCTCTACCTTCTTATGTAAAGTGTGGAGTGGTGCCAGTGATTAACGCTTATTAAAAGGGAACTTTGTGCATTAATAGGCAGCTTAATCTGATTATTTTGTCACTGTGTGGCTTACAACCACGTTTCCTGGAAAGCCGTATTTGCTGACAAAAGAAATGGAAATGTATATGTGCATTACCATTGCTGTTGTTGTGAGTTTTTTTTTTTTCTTCAATAAAGTTACTCAATGAATGAATAAAGAAAAACTGCGTTGACATACGTTCGGCTGTGACCGCCATCCGTAAACAAACAAACAAACAAAACAAAACAAAAACCGCCATTGGAGATTCTTAGAGTTACTGCTGAAGAGCATCTGCACCTCCATACGCATCTCGAGATTTATATCCATTTTTATACCTCTCTATCCATCTGCACCTCTATACCCATCTTAAGATCTGTACCATCTGCACCTCTCTACCCATCTGGTTGTCTTTCTTGAGGCTGGTAAAATCCCGGAAGAACTGTATTAGGTTTTAACTTACAAAGCATCGTCTAACTTCTTTCTCTTTCCGTCACAAACTCATCAGTCTTATAGGGCATTCTTTAACATTCTTAGTCTCCAATTATGGCCTGCAGTCGATGTGTCATACGCTCTTTATTGTCTGTGCCCACATGTCTCATAAACATGTTTTTGTTTATAATAAGAAATGAAAATGTATTTGTGCATACCCCTCGTCGTCTTAGTTTTTTTTTTTCTTTGTTATAGTAACTCAGTGAATGAATAAAGAAAAACTATGTTGACATATGCTCACTTGTAACCCAGTTTTTGTACGCTCCTTGATACTTCTTGAATTCTGAGAGCCAGTTTCAAGGCCTTGTAAACCCATAAAACTCAATTTTTTAAAAATGTGGTTCTGTTGACCAAAACACCTTAAAAACCCTTTGAAATCACGCCATTGGCTATAAAAAAAATCTAATATAGCAAAAAAAAAAAAAAAACACAAAAAAAAGAGGTTGGTGAAAACAATTTTTTTTACATCGACGTGATACCGCATGGACGTCTATTTGAACAAGGAGATAATTTGTGACTTCCGCAAATTTAAAATTCTACGCAATGCGCGAAGGTCTTGCGTTCTGGTTGTTCGTGGGGGTTCTGTGATTGCCTGGTTCGGGACGGAAGCTTGGGGGGGGGCCGGGGGGGGGGGAGGCGTGGGGGGGGGGGGGGGGGGGGGGGGAGGTGTGATTCAACCGTCTGTGTTTGATATAAACCCGAGTATTCTGACTGGGCGAGAGAAGACAAAGCCAACTGTACAGTCTGCAATAAAGTTTCGATGTGGGAGCAATGGGCGAGAGTGCCCCTGGTTAGCCAAAGCGAAGGAGAAAAAGCACATGGCTCCACTGGCGTTGAGCAAATCTTTGGTAGCAATACACATCTCGTTCTTTCTTACAAACAATACGGTAGCAGCAGCGTCGAACGCGAAAGTTGTGTCGCCATTAAATCCTGATCCGGATGTGTCTGTGCGCGAATCTAGTACCAGCTCTTCAGCCACCATGGGACTCATTTTGCTCAAAAATAAATGTGTTGAAATCTGAATTCTTTGGGACACTGCACACTGTCAACTCGCACCAAAGTTTCAAGTCTAGTGAACAGAATTCTCAGCTTTTTCAAACAATGTTTCCAGACAGACAGTCAAATCGCCAAAGGATTTGAGTGTGGTGAGGGAAATTAAGGTATTTGGTAACATTTGGGCCATTGTGCCTTCACTTTCATTCATTGTTGAAAAAACCAACGGAATACAAGAAGAATCAAACTACTTGGTAGTGAGCAATTTGCTGTGAGTGTGAGCAGTGACTTTCCAGACTTTAGCAGTTCTTTTGTATATTAATGACTTTCCCATTAGTACTAACAGTACTTCTGCTCCTGCTGTGTGAAATAACAGCTGATCAAGTCGACCTAGCGCATAAAATAGGTAAGGGACGTATCATCTACGCGTGTGTTGTAGTCTTGAAGTAAAAAAATCAGAGAGAGAGAGAGAGAGAGAGACAGAGAGACAGAGAGAGACAGAGAGAGACTAAGAGAGAGAGCGTTCAATTACCGAACGGGAAGCAACTGGCAGAAGTTAGTTGGCCGATATCGATCGATACAGCGTGCACATAATAGTGGTTCACTTCTCGCTTAGCTGGGTGTACTTCAGTCATCCCAGTCTTCTTTTCCTCTTTGTTCTTCAGTCAAACCTCCAAAAAACTCCACTGATGAAATTTCGGGGCATGGTTGTAACAGGGTTCCTACAGGCTCCCAAGAACAAAGTTCAAGAGTTTTCCAAAAGTTTTCAAGAAAAGATGATTTTTTTTTAATTCAGACTACAACACATGCGTAGATGGATACGTCCCTTACCTCTTCTCTCTCTCTCTCTCTGTCTCCTCTCTCTCTCTCCTCTCTCTCTCTCTCTCTCTCTCTCTCTCTCTCTCTCTCTGTGCGTGCATGCGTGCGTGCATACGTGTATATCTAAAATTGTACATTAAAAATTCAATCCAAATCGGTGATGATCACGAGGTTGAGGAGAGGAGGAGGGGTGGGCGTTTGTGGTGGTAGTGTTGGGTGTGGTGGTTGTGTCCTGGTGGTGATGTCGGTTAACTTTAATGTTAGTGAGATTAGAGTGGGTGTGATTGGGTGAGGGAGGGAGGGTGGAGGTGGTCATGGAGTGTGAAGGTGAGACAGTGAGTGATGAGAATTGGAAGCACGCGAGCGAGAAGGAAGGATGGTGAACTGTGAGTGAGCTGAGAGATACTGTAGAGATGATAGCATTTTAGTAATAGCGATGATGTGATGGTTCGGATGGTGATGATGATAACGTGGTACAGGAATGTAGATAAATATGTGTACCCCTACACACTCATGGAGAAACTGACAGTGCATGCGTGCAGACACCCCCCTACCCATGCACACACAACCCTTCCACTATGCACACATGCGCGCACGCACGCACACATGCACACACACACACACACACACACACACACACACAACACACACACACACAACACCACACCACAACACACACACATCCACGCGCGCGCGCGCGACAAAACATTTATCGTAGATGACAGATAAGTTCCTTGATCTGTAGATGAAATTGGATTGTTTTAAAAACAAAGTATTTTAAAAACATACATTGTATATCTCGTCATAGCATATCAACTGAACACATTCTTCTGTGTAGATTAATGAAACAATCTATTTCAACTACGTCTGTACAGCCTATTCAAAAATGTTTTCCTGTCAGCAAGTGAATCATACCTTTTCTTTTTGTACTTAGCTAAAATCCAATTGGCAAATACTTATTTGTGCGCGCACGCACTTGCGCATGCTCGCGTGCACACAATTTCAGATCTACTCAACTATTGTTCAGACCAATGCAGCCATGTAAGGCATAGCGGGCCAACATAACTCCCAGCTGACGGATTTCTTTCCTTCTGTTTTCTCTTTCCTCTTTTCTTCTCTTCTCTTCCACTGTTTGAAAAGGAGTCATTCTTGGCAAATGTGTAGAGTATAGAACGTAGTAGTAAACAGTAGTAGTAGTTGTAGTGATAGTAATAATGAGAAGAAGAAGAAGACTGTTTCATACTAACAGTGACCTGAGAAATATACATCTCCTTCCCTTTCCCTTCCTACACCTGTCACAGATGACTCAAAGTGAAGAATAAACTTCCGCTTTTCCGCTTCCGCTTCCCCTTCCCCTTCCGCTTCTGCTTCTCTTTCTCTCTCTCTCTCTCTCTCTCTCTCCTCTCTCCCTCCTCCCTCTCTCTCTCTCTCTCTCTCTCTCTCTCTCTCTCATTTATGGCTCGATCAAACTAGACAGAAATAAAAACAGACTATCATGAGTCAAAACTAACATTTTAAGAAATGTAGCACGCTACCACTAAGCGCAATAGAAAAAAGATTTGGATCGTAAGTTAATAGAGAACAATTTGGATCATAATTTACTTGATATATGATAATGCGAGAGAAACCTTTTTTTTCACGACTATGCTTTTCACCCTTTTAGACCCCAGTCCTCTCTCTACACATGCAGAACAAAATCCCCAGTCCCTCTCTCTACATGCAAGAACATTGAGCACCAAAAGAATATTCCATTCACAGGAAAACTGCAGAGTTGGGGTGAAAAACAAATGGAAGTTTGCCCCCTGTTGAGTGCAGAGAATGTACTTCTACTCCACGAGCTAATAGAAGGACAGTGTATGCTTTGCACTTGAGACAATGCTGTTCCAGCTATAAAATACGATCTGGTTTTTACTTATAACAGGAACCAAAACTGTTGAGAGCAGGACATGTAGCAAAACTGCCGACCCCAAAGTGACTTTGTCCATGGAAATACTGGGACATTGAGAAAGAACGCAGACACCAAAAGTGACTGTGTTCATGAAATACTGGGACAAACTAAAAAAAAGTGTACAACCTCCTACACTGACACCCAGATACAGTATCACCAATAATGTTGTTGCTCGCGAAGGACAACACCACACTCCAATGACTCCAGGATGACCAGCTATGGAGAGCAAAGGGAAATACAAGTGAATGAAATAAGAGAATAAATTACAAAAGGTGAGTTCATGAATAATCAATTAGAAGGAACCATAATTGGAAATGAAATGAGGCAGGGAACAGTAAACAATAAACAGTGAACAAGTGGGGTAGGTTTTGCTCCCATAAGGAAACCTAACATAGAGTAACTTTTATTCAAGACTGGCACAGCCTTTTTAAACTTGAATAAAGTCAGACAAATACAAAACGAACAATCTAATTGGGGGATTGGGGGGGGGGGGGGTGGGGGGGGGGGGGGGGGGGGGGGGGGGGGGCAGGCCAACAACCTAAATTGTCTTCATAGTAATGGCTTGGCAAAACTTTGGACTTAGGAGGGGGCGGGGGTGGGTGGGTGGGGGGGGGGGGGGGGGGGGGGGGTGGGGAAGATGGAGAAACGGGGAACATGAAATTAAGTTTGGGGGGGGGGTGGGGGGATATGGGGGGGAGGTTCACTAGAGAAACATAAACGGAACCATTAAGAAAATATCTTACAGATTGAAACTCTTCACTACTGGGGGCTGCATAATGGAACTCGCAATCCCTTTTGAAAGCAGATATACTTGTATTGCCTGCTCTGAGGCCTTTCGTCTGCTGGGTTGGAACTCATCAGGGAAACACGGGCTGTTGTATGTATCTGCGCTCCTGGCGTCAAATAGAGACCCACCACAGTCCCTACTACCGTGGTGTGTTCTCACCACCAAGGGTGCAAAAAAGAATCCAATAGCACCCCCGAAGCAGTCAGTGAAGGGTAGTAATGAAACCAAACGAAGTGTGGGAAAAAAAAGTTGCTGAAAACAGCTTTGCAAGTGATCAAATTTTGTTTAGGTCAAAGATCAAGGTCACAGGGGGTCAGATGAGCGTTGGCTGGGAACGCGTTTGAATGGCTTGCCATCTTGTTTTGTTTGTCTGTTTGTTTGTATCAAACTTTAACCTTGCTAAAAACTGCAAGAGACTTCAAATTCGTAATGCATATGTATCCCTTTGTACCCTTTGACATGGCACCATTTTCATATGGATCGTGGTCCTCAGTGACCTTGACCGTGACTTTAACGTTGCTTATAGCCTCCAAACTATTTGTGCCGGGGGTTGGGGGTGGTGGGGGAGGTGGTCATGACCTTCAAGTGACCTTTTCTTGCATATATAACTTCTATTACCGGGGCAATACGTTTCGCAAACACATCGTGTTATTTACGTTTTTGACTTCATTTAGTACGGCCTACTGGCCCCTCTCCACCCCCCACCCCCCCATACACACACACACCCACACCACACACACACACACACGCATCTCTCTCTCTCTCTCTCTCTCTCTCTCTCTCTCTCTCTCTCGCGTGCGCGCGCGCGCCCGCGTGCGCGCATACACACACACACACACACACACACACACACACACACATGGATGTATGCATGCATGCATACATGCATTCATACATACATACATGGATGCAAACATGCATACATACATGCTGGTTTAATTTTCGTTGTGGAAATAGATGTAGAAAGAAGCACACCTACCTTCAGCATTAATTTGCTATTTGTCCGTTGTTCCATCCCTCGATCATATACGTTCCATAGGGCTGGCGGAAAGCTTCCGGCGGGCTTCATGTATTTGTGTTGACCTAATTGAGGAAATCCTGCAGCCCAACGAAGATCTAAAACCTTACAATCTGAACAGTCATGTGACCGGATGTGACGCGTTTTCCTTCACCAGCCCCGCGCCGGAGATTAGGCACATCTTCGGCACTCTTCGCCAATCTAGCCTAGCGATTATGACGTGTTCAACTTATGATGTACTTTTCAACACTCATCCACACCTACCCCCCCCCTCTCACCCCCCCCCCCCCCCCCCCCCCCCCCCCAATTATATATATGGGAGCATGGCTGTTGTATTGCCGAAAGTGATTTTTTTTTTCTTGTGCAACGCCGTAATGCCAGCCTGCACATCGACATTGGATCACAATGACATTGGGTCACATCGACATGGGGTCACAACGACATTGGGTCACATCGACATGGGGTCACAACGACATTGGGTAACATCGACATGGGGTCGTAACGACATTGGATCGCATCGACATGACCCCAATCCTCCAAAGTTTTGCCAAGTCAGTACTATGAAGACAGTTTAGTTGTTGGCCTGCGCTTGTTCCCCCCCCCCCCACCCCCCCCCCCCACCCCACCCCCCACACACACACCCAACTATTAGATTGTTCGTCATTGTATTTGTCTGACTTTATTCAAGTTTAAAAGGCTGTGCCCGTCTCGAATAAAAGTTACTCTGTGTTAGGTTTCCTTATGGAGCAAAAACTACCCCACTTGTTTACTGTTCAGAGTTAAAACTATGCTCGAAGATCCCAATAAGACGAAATGGAAAATCACGTGGACACAGCAGACAACATAACAAAAGGTAACCGTCAGTTTGAGTGAAGTAAGTTTCAAAGTATGACTACACGTGGAAGTGAAAACATGAAAACCAGTGTTGAAGTGGAGATCCGACAGATGTTGATTACGTCGTAACAAACTTCAACCTCTAAGCCTTCTTCAGGCAGGACAGTGACACATAGACAAAACACGGACATAAACATGCATTGGAAAACCACCAGTATGGTAGAACGAGTTTTCAATCATTACTGAAATGAATTAAAGAGAAGGGGTTTGGAGGAGGGATGGAAGGGGGAGGTGGGGGGGGGGGATGAAAAAGACGACTTTGTCATATGAACATTAAATCCTCCAAGGAGCCATTGGAATTATCGAGTTTTGTATTTCCATCAAACCTTGTGTTTATACCTGACCAGAGTCGACGTTTTGTCTCCTGGATGAGAACTTCTCACTCGTCTCAGCCTTCAGCAGTTGTGTCAAACCTCCAATGGTA
>JADBJO010021592.1:27500-29295 GCA_016801955.1 Conus betulinus
ATACGTACACAGACTAATTAGTTCACATGCTAAACCAGTAAGAACTCTCTGTCCCATCCCTTCTTTGGTGGAATCATGTAAAGTTCACTGTCGTTCACCTTTCACACTATGGCTACTACTTATCTTCTCAATCTTCTGCAATAAATGGTATGATATAGTAGAAAGAAACCCGTGGAGAGCATGGCAGCAGACAGTCCTCAGAAGAGAAGCCCCTTCAAGCAAGTGTTTCGGCCCTTAACTCCTGACACTCTAGGGGGGTTCGAACCCATGCCCTTCTGGACATGCTCATTTTCCACTTAATGACTCGCGCACTAACCACTGAGCCACTGGGACACCTGATATTTGTAGGAAATTTAAGCCTTATGAAGTTCACTTTTGTTCCTCCTTGACCAGATCCAGCTTGAACACCTCTCTGCTGCTTCTGCCATTGCTTTCAGGGCTCTGGTTTTTTTTTTTCCCTCCCTGCAACTGAGAGCTGTTTCATGAGGCTGTATGCAGACGTTCCCTACAACCCCCTAGCTCCAATTTCTGCTGTGAGGACTTTGACCTGATAGCCTTCTCTCCTCAGGCTGTTTGCCAGATCAGCATACTTTTCATTCTTGTAGATTTGAGCTGCCTCCATTCTGTTCTCATATGGCACCGTGAGCTCGATCATGATCAGCTGCTTGGTTGACTGAGAGTGGACTACTATGTCGGTCTCATGCCACTCTTGCTGATGATCTCTGGGTGACTCTTCCATTCTGGGAGGTCTGCAGTGCACTCCCAGTCATCTGCCCCGTCCAGCAGACTCTGCCTGCATGTTCCGAGTGGCACTGTTGTTCTTGGCCATGATTCGCTGCCTCCTGCCGTGAAGAATGTTGCCGGTGCTTTTGGAGTCCTGATTTTCCCTTTTGTGTGTTGGTACTAGCCCAGACTACTTGTACAATCTCTTTGAGCACTTGGTTGTGCCTCCATGTGTACCTTCCTTGAGCCAGGGCTACTTTACATGAGCTAAGGACATGCTCACTGTTTGTTTTCCATGGCAGAGGGGGCATGAAGGATCGTCTGTTTTTCCCCACTTCACCAGGTTTGCATTTGAGGGCAGAAGGTCATATGCAGATCTGAGAATGAAGCTGATCCTGAGAGGGCCATGTGCCAAATGTCATTCCAAGTGAGACTTCTTTGGAGTGCATTCTCCCACGTTGTCCATTTGCCCTTGCTGGCTCTGCTGGACTGCTTTTTGGAGTTTTTTTGGTCTTCTTCTTTTCTCATCTCCTGAATCATCATGTCTCTTTTGGCTTTTCCTTTGGCCTTTGACCACCATTCAGTTTTGGTCATTCCCAGTCCTTGTCTGTTGGTCTGTGTGTGTGTCCTGTTATTTCTCTGATCTTGAGACTTTCTTTTGCAGAATCCATCGCCTCTTGAACTTTCCATTTTCTGCCTGTCTTCAGCTGGGCTTGATTGCTTCTACCACCTTGTCTCCTGAGTCCTCCAGCATGCTTTGAAGTCTGATCTTCCCTGCTTTGTATTCCTCCAGGATGGATTTCAGTGGTAGTTTGGGAGCCCACACTGGTCAATGGTCTCCAAACCTTCTTCCGACATCTGTTTGGTTTCTTTTGCTCTTTGTGTGTCTTTCAGCGTATCATCATACCATCTTCCAAGGCTCTTGACTGGCTCTTCTGAAACTGTTGAAATGGCCTGGTTGGCAACACTGAAGACCACAGATTCGGCCACTTTTTCCTTTCCTCAGTGAGAGACTCCATGATTTCTTTGGCTTGAACTTCATTCTGGATGAGGCAACTGTGTCATCCAGCCT
>JADBJO010021593.1:0-20000 GCA_016801955.1 Conus betulinus
GAACAATCGGGCACATTTTCTGAATGTGGCATAGAACTGTCAGAGACGTGCTCAGGATGTACCAGCAGAAACATCAGACGCACGCTTTAAATACGCCTTTGGGCTGTCAGGTGCACCTCCACCTGCACCAGAGATCTGGCATGTGATCCTCCCCCCCCCCCCCCCCCCCCCCCCCCCCCCCCCAAAACACACGCAGAGAAATTGGACCACTCAAGGTATCTGTTTCACAGGCATGAGGTTCAAGCGAAAGCTGGGCAGACAATGTCCTGCTTGCTGCCTGATGCACCCGCACAAGCAAGGAGTCTGGGATGTTCAAGGAATTTTGCTGTCATGAACAATTCCAAAACTCTCCATGGAGGACACTGGAGTGACGATCTACAAGACTAGATTCATTTCCCAACCTCTTCGGCATCTTCACGTCATGCTTTGAATTTGGCTCCCCCAACGTTGCTACCTTGCTTCCATCAAGCTGGGACCCCCCCCCCTTCCCCTCCCCCTCTGTTCCTGAGAGTCTATTGCGTTGGGCTCCTGTCCGCCAGGGTCGTAGCTTCGTGCACAACCCAGGTGAACTCGCTCCACTGTTCATCTACTCTGTTGCAGTACTGGCATTCCCACAAGGCACCTTTCTGGTTGGACGCCCACAACCTGCAATGGACAAGGAGTCAGAGCATCATGAAGGGCCATGTGAGAACTGAGTGACGGTAAACGCTCTTCCCAGAAGCTGGCACTTGGACTATCTTGTGAATTTCACACTACTCAACAGTCTTTGCGGGTCGTGCAACCTCTTCTGCTATGAAGTGGATGTACAGCTGTCGTACGAGGTCACTCGTTCCAGTTTGTCTTGCACTCCCCTTGCACTAGTAAGTATGATGGCTTTGATGTCCGTGCAACTTGGAAGGGCTAACACAGAGAGTTTTGCTGATGCTTTCGTAGTTGTGTGAAAGAGACTTGCCACTCGCTTCCCCAATATAACATTTTTCCTTACGAGACGAGACCATACAAGGCTATGCCAATTTGCATAATTCACGATAAATGGTCGATGATATTAACTGAAGAAGAAGGAGAGTAACTCTTCCTCCTTTCGTGGAATAACTAGACGCTCATAACTCCAAACCAATGCTGCTTACGACAACCAATCGCCCAGAAGAAAAGACACGAGAGAGCCACAGAACAAACAGGGAGACATCCCCATCAATGTTCGATGACAGCTTGTGAAGCTCAGGATTCTTTTTGCAGTGCACCCACGCCGCTCATTCTGACACCCCGTCCACAGCCACAGCCCAGTCGGCCCCGCCGCAGCCCCGGCACCGGCAATGCACAAGGAGCAGTCCATGTCAAACATCAAGAGGCAACCCACCGGAGGAGACACTGCACTGCTGCCGAGTCACTTTGGTGATGTTCAGTGGCGCCTGTTCTGATCTAACATACGCAGGACACCACCTACTAAGCCCCCTACTGACGACAATAATTGCTTAGTCGCGGAGCCGGCGTGAGTGAGCTCTCCCTCCTGAAGGCGCCACCACGTCCGTCCAACGACAGCCCCCATGGACTTGCCGATACCGGTGGCCCCGACGGAGCCAAACCAAGACCACAGACGTGGAGAGGACATCGAAACTGAGGTCACCATGAGAGCAGGGCATAAAGGGCCACAGAATTTGAGACATTTTTTTTTAATGCTGATGGATGAGATTGAGGATGATTAAGATGATGCTACGGATTCCATTTCGGTCTGAGACTACATGACAGGGCTGTACTCTACGCTTCCTTTCATAATATATCCCGGCGTCAACCAGGCCCGAGAGATACAGACACCTGGAGTGTTGGTCAGGAAATTTGAGCAACACTCTCATCCTTAACACCTTTAAGTGGAAACTGAAACTGTGTGGGTCCAGTCTTCCCAACTGAGTTCGCAGCAAACTCAACTGGGTAGGAGCCGGTCGGGGCAGAAAAACCCACATGACTCTGATGGGATTCGAACCCACGACCTCCCAGCCGGGAGTCCGCGACGCTAACCACTTCGCCACGGTGGCTGGTAAGCTCAGGATTCTTTCATCATCTTTTGAGGATGTCGAAACCAGACAGTTCTTCTCTATCTGGATGTTCCGGTCAGACAGGGCATTTTTTCTGGAATTAACAATCTTCCCAGAAACTCCACTTTCTGTTGAAAGAACACGCTTTTCTTGGGCTTTAGCTTCATAACATTTGACACAAAAACTTTCAGCGCGCTCCCTCAGTTTGGTTCAAATGATCTTGAAAACGGTTTCCAATAGCAGTATGTCATCCAGAAAGGCAAGTATGTCTGGCTGCCATGTCTCAGGATGAGGTTCGCCACTCGCCAGAATATCGCTTGCGCGTTGGTAAGCCTCAAACCCATTCTGACTTGTTGAAACGAACCTTTGTTGTTCAGCAATGCTGTTTTCCGTTTGTCCAACTGTTTGACTGTCACCGGCCAGTACACATCTTGCTTCTCCCCATTCCCCACACATTCGTAGAACTCATAGCGCGCAGTTAAGTCACACGTTTGTTTGTCCAACAACTCCAGGTCAACAGGTGGCACAGTGCAAGAGGTATGGCGGGTGCAAGGTAAAGCGAACTCCTCCTGCAGAGGAGAAAAGGACCAAGGCGCCACACCCGGTGCTGACGTCGACTGCCAGGGGCAGGACAAGAAGGCGGAACTGAAAATGTATCTTCCCATAATAATAAATTATCGTCAGTACCACTCTTGGTGTTATTACTGACCAAAGCTGACAGGCTTGAGTTCAGAATTTCCGTCTCCTTGATGGGCTACTGACCAAGACTGACGACCCTTATCTATCTGAGACTTTTGACAGCAGATGCCAACCCAGTCAGATGAATTGCCACTGCCCTACTTTAAACTGATTAGTTACTTATTTGCTTGATGGTTTTGGCTGCCTCTTTGATAACTTAGCTGAAAGCTGAATTGTCAAGAGTATTTAATCCTCCAAAAAGAGTATTCACATTTAGTATGGTGTAAATCTTATATAATATGTTTGTAAACTAACCTGTCTTACAGAGTCAGAATTTCTAAATCTGGTTATGACGTCTCCAGTCTCTGGATACTTTAGAGCGAATTCTGCTTGTTCTGGTCATTATTTCATAGAAAAACGTATGTCTGTTCCAACCAGAGCCATATTACTATTCAGTTTCAAAGACCTGGCAACGACTGATTCGAGTATTCAACTTTCTTACCATTCAATGCAATATGCACATTCTACTGGGGACTACAAGGAATCAAAAGTTTATATCAGATTACCCAGAAGCCGTCTAAATCATGTTGTTGTCTTCAACGCGACAAAAATCAGCGTGGGAGTAACTTGTTTCGGCACGCTCAGAGACAAACCAACATCATTTTATTTGCTGTTTTCTTTTTTTTGTCAGAGAACAAAGCTCCTGCGAAGCTACCCAGTGGTCTGTGGAACTGTTCTGTGCATTATTATCCAGCTTTCCATCAGCACGTGGCGTGCAATTTGCTGACAGAGTGTGAAGATGGAAGAGACGAAACAGAGCACTGCCCCTTCAGCAGTCCTGAGTGTCAGGGCTGGGTGGCTTTATGTAACAGATGTTATAAATTTGGTAAGATGCAGGGCGGAAGTTACAACATCCTGACCCCATAGAACTACTCAGTCAGTATTGTACATCTCTGGGGGGTAGGCTGAGCTTCCCCATGTGTGTGGGAGACTGGTCCACTGCACTGAAAAACTTAACAAAGTCATACTGGGGAAATATATGGCCCGCCTTATCTGGTTATTGCTCTAATGATATGTCAGTGCCTACCATGTACAGACACGAGAGATATAAGAGAACGTTCAGTTCTTCATCATTATTTTGATTCTTACTACATTCGATACTCTAGTCCCAAAAAAATATGTTACCGCTTTCGTCGAGAGACAAAAAAAAATAGATATATTTATACGCCGACTTAATGCGAAGCTTTATTTAAAACCCGTCTGTGAATTCAGACCAAACAAGTCTGACACGCACACTAGTAATTCACAGTCCATTCTCTTGACCAGCACATACAGCTGGTCTGAAGGACGCCATTTTGTGACACAGTGCCTTGATGGTCATATGACCCACACATTTCTGCTGTGTGGGTCAAACACACAGACGGTGTGTAAAGGCAAACGCACGTCATGCAGCTTTCAAACATCAAATGCCAAATGCAAATAAAACTATATCAGAAAATGGCACCATGATTTTTCCAACATTTACATGTCGAAATCAGTTCACCACACTGGCACACACCCTACTTTGTGACTTCACAACTGATTGTCAGGACCGAAGTGACGAATCCATGTGTAAGTATCCGTTTTGTGTCAACCAATTTACGTGCGAGAATGGACAATGCCTTCCCTATGACAATGTGTGTGATCAAAACGTTGCATTGTCAGGACAAATCAGATGAGGACTGTGCATATTTTAAGTGGGTAAACATTAAGTACACATATTTACCATTCCCTACTACAATTAATTTTAATGGAATCAATAAGTTCACAGCAGTGGCCATGAATTCCAGCGATCCCTGTCCTGACAGCCACTATCGTTGTCCAGGCGAGTTCAATGACTGCCTGCCTGTCTACACACGATGCAATGGGATGAACGACTGCATTGAGCACCAGGACGAAGAGGGGTGTGAGGGTCTGATCTGTGCAGGATTTTTCAAATGCAGAGCTTCCTCCATCTGCGTGCACAGTGACCACCTGTGTGATGGCTGGCCTCACTGCCCGTTACGTGACGATGAACTGGTGTGTGACATGTGTCCCGTGGACTGTGTGTGTCAAGGTCACGCGCGTTTCTCTGTTTTCAACCTTTCCCCAGCACACTCTTCCCTCAGCTCCGCTACTTAGATGCCACAGGGTCTGGCATGACACTGGCTGATGTCAATAATCATTATCTCCTTTTTCACCTGATCCTTGCCAGATGTATCTTGACTGCTTTGATTAAACTGAACATGTCAATTTGAGAGTTCTGGACCTAAGTGGCAACAGATTTCATCACATTCAAATGGCGTGTTTCTTTAGTTTAGAAAATCTGCATACCTTGTACCTGTCCAACAATCCTCTTACCTCACTGCACGTTGACAGCCTCTCTGCCATCCATCAACACAGACTGAGGGTGCTGGATTTATCATATACATCCCTCACCGTGTTAGAAACAGAAGTGTTGTCTTCATTTAGTAGACTGCAGAAGCTGAATTTAACATTTACGTCCATTCATACTATTAGCGCCAATGGTTTTCAGTTGGCACCAACTCTGACTGAGCTATACATGGATGGAAGCCCTGTGAAAACGTTTCCCCCTGATATATTGAAAGAGCTTTCTCAGCTTCAAATTATTGTTACGCAGAATTATAAGCTTTGCTGCACTCAGTTACTTCCCTTTGACTTCGATAAATCATCCTGCCATGCCCCAAAGGACGGAATTTCATCCTGTGAGGATTTATTGCATTCCTGGTCTTACCGTGTATTCCTGTGGATCGTCGCCTGTCTGTCTGTGACTGGCAATGCCTTCTGTTGCTGTGCACGTCTGTTTGCAAGGAGCATGTCCTCTTCAAGAAGCTTCGGTGTCTTTGTTATGAACCTTAATATTGCTGATTTTCTGATGGGTGTGTACATTGTAGTCATTGGAGTGGCTGACGAACGATATCGTGGCACATATCTCTACGATGATGACTCCTGGAAGAGCAGTGCGATTTGTAAAATGGCAGGGGTTCTGTCTTTCGTATCAAGTGAAGTTTCAGCTCTGATCATCTGGCTAATCACACTAGATCGTTTCATGGTTCTCCACTTTCCGTTCAACACATTACGATTTGATAGAACATCATCAGCTATGGCATGCCTCATGATTTGGTTAATTGGCTGGTTTCTGGCCTGGTACCGTTACTTCCAATGGCAGCAAACTGGGCCTTTTACAGCCAAACTGGTATCTGTATACCCTTACCACTTATGTCAAAAAGAGTTTAAAGGTCATCTTTATTCTTTCAGCATTTTGATCGTTCTGAATTTGTTTTGTGTTTTACTGATCTCAGCCGGTCAAGGTCTTATTTACTGGTCCATAAAAACTAATGCATTGAAGATCAATACAACCAAACAACTGCGTGACATGGCCATAGCTCGAAGGTTGATTACCGTTGCGATAACAGATTTTATGTGTTGGTTTCCAATTGGAATTTGCGGAATATTGGTGTTGGCTGGTGTTTCCATCCCAGGGGAAACAAATGTAGCACTGGCTATTTTCATACTACCTCTAAATTCTGCTGTCAACCCTTTCATGTACACGTTCAACACAATCTCAGAAAAGAGGAAAAGGTCCAGCGAAGCAAAACTTCTGAACTGGTTAAAAACCCATACTGATGCTGCCTTTCCTTAAAGGACAGAGACGTACATAGGTCACTCGAGAAATATTAAGATGTTTAACACTTATCAACACATTTTCTGACTGACTATCCATCATAGAGTTTCGTCTATCAGAAAATGTATCAACGAGTGCTGAATACTTTATCACATTTGAAATAGCTGTATACAGTCTGACAAAACGCAAATTGATCAAGCCCAGTTTGTGATGGGTTCTGAGTCGATTTTTTTCTCTTTGTCTCCATTGAAGATATCGGTCATTTGTTTTTGTTTATCGAATGAATTATGGCTTTCTATGCTAAAAAAAATTCGATTTCTCAACGGAAAATTTCTAGTAAAGTTTTGCCGAGAGAAAGCTGACGAACAATTATAAAAACTGACAAACCAGATGTCAGGGGGATCCATTGTGTTCTCTATTGATACTTTCTTAATATGCACTGACAGCTTTAAGTTATGATTGAAACAAGATAAACAGACAGATTGATAGATAGACAGATAGATAGCTAGATAGATAGGTAAACGAATGGATCGATAGTTACACACACACACACACACACACACACACACACACACACACACACACACACAGAGTTATGGACTGTGGTATGTTTCTATTTGATACCAGGAGCGCAGACACAATCCGCCGTGTCTCCCTGGTGAGTCTGATCCAGCGGACGAAAGGCCTAGGAGCAGGCAATACAAATAGATCTGCCTTCGAGAGGGTTTATGATGGTTCCCTCAGGCATCTAGTGAAGGGTTTCTCATTACTTATAATATATTTCCCCCATTTTCTTCATCTTAATTTTCTTTTTTTAATAAAAGTTCAAATCTTTGCCAAGTCATTACTACTGAGGAAAGGAAAAGTGGCCGAATCTGTGGTCTTCAGTGTTGCCAACCAGGCTATTCCAACAGTCACAGAAGAGCCAGTCAAGAGCCTTGGAAGATGGTATGATGATACCCTGAAAGGCACCCAAAGGCAAACGAAACCAAACAAATGTCGGAAAAAGGCTTGGAGCCCATTGACTATTGTGGGCTCCCTGGGAAATACAAGGTCTGGTGTCTGCAGTTCATGCTGATACCAAAGATCCTATGGTCTCTGATGATATACGACATCTGCACTAGCATAGTGGAGGCAATGGAATCCAAAATCAATAAGTTCACAAGGAAATGGCTCGTTGTCCCACCCTGTCTGACTGACACAGAACTGTACTGTCGCCAAGCAAAGCTGAAACTACCACTGAAATCCATCCTGGAGGAATACAAAGCAGGGAAGATCAGACTTCAAAGCATGGTGGAGGACTCGGGAGACAAGATGGTAGAAGCAATCAAGCCCCAGCTGAAGACTGGCAGAAAATGGAAAGTGCAAGAGGCAATGGATTCTGCAAAAGAAAGTCTCAAGATCAGAGAAATAAGAGGACACACACAGATCAACAGACAAGGACTGGGGGTGACCAAAACTGAATGGTGGTCAAAGGCCAAAGGAAAAGCCAAAAAAGACATGATGATTCAGGAGATGAGAAAAGAATTATTATTAATTGAAGCTGGCAGGAATATCTCAGAAATACTTGGCCGACCTTTATGAAAATTAGCAGGTACGTTCATTATGGGTCACAGATGATACCCGATGTTTTAGTTTACCCCGTTATAGCTGTTACTAACGGCTGTAACGGCCTGTAACGGTTTTTCTTCTTCATGGATTATCTCAGAAAGTACTTGGCCGATCTTTCTGTAAATTTGTATGTATGTTCATTAATGGTCATTAATGGTTATGGAATATCTCGGAAAGTACTTGACCGATCTTTCTGAAAATTTGTAGGTATGTTCATTATGGGTAACGAATAACGCCCGATGTTTTAGTTCACCGTTATAGCCGTTACTAACGGCTGTAACGGCCTGTAACCTTTTTTCTTCTTTATGGAATATCTCCGAAAATACATGGCCGATCTTTGTGAAAACTAACAGGTGTGTTCATTACGGGTCACGAATGATGCCTGATGTTTTAGTTTACCCCGTTATAGCTGTTACGAACGGCTGTAACGGCCTGTAACGGTTGTTCTTCTTTATGGAATGTCTCAGAAAGTACTTGGTTGATCTTTCTGAAAATTTGTAGGTATGTTCATTATGGGTCACAAATAATGCCTGATGTTTTAGTTTACCGTTATAGCCGTTACTAACGGCTGTAACGGCCTGTAACCTTTTTTTTCTTCTTTATGTAATATCTCCGAAAGTACTTGGCCGATCTTTGTGAAAATTAGCAGGTATGTTCATTATGGGTCACTGTTGATATCCGATGTTTTAGTTTACTCCGTTATAGCCATTACTAACGGCTTAATGGCCTGTAACGCTTTTTCTTTCTTTATGGAATATCCCTGAAAGTTCTTGGCCGATCTTTCTGAAAATTTGTAGGTATATTCATCATGGGTCACGAGTAATGCCCGATGTTTAGTTTACCGTTATAACCGCTACTAATGGCTGTAAGGGCCTGTAACGTTTGTTCTTCTTCATGGAATATCTCCGAAAGTACTTGGCCGATCTTTGTGAAAAATTAGCAGGTATATTCATTATGGGTCAGGAATAATGCCCGATGTTTTAGTTTACCGTTACAGCCGTTACTAATGGCCTGTAACTTTTTTCTTCTTCATGGAATATCTCCGAAAGTACTTGGCCGATCTTTCTGAAAATTAGCAGGCATGTTCATTATGGGTCAGGAATAATGCCTGATGTTTTAGTTTACCGTTATAGCCGTTACTAACGGCTGTAACGGCTTGTAACGGTTTTTCGTCTTTATGGAATATCTCAGAAGGTAAAGGGCCGATATTTCTGAAATTTGTAGGTATGTTCATTATGGGTCACGAATAATGCCCGATGTTTTAGTTTATCGTTTTATCCGTACTAACGGCTGTAACGGCCTGTAACGGTTTTTACTTCTTCATGGAATATCTCTGAAAGTACTTGGCCGATCTTTGTGATCGGTACGTTCATTATGGGTCACAGATGATGCCCGATGTTTTAGCTTGCCGTTATAGCCGTTACTAACGGCTGTAACGGCCTGTAACGGTTCTTCTTCTTCATGGAATATTAATACAGACAGTACTTGGCCGATCTTTGTGAAAATTACCAGGTACGTTCATTAATGGTCACGGATGATGCGCGGTGTTTTAGTTTGCCATTACTAACGGCTGTAACGGTCTGTAACGGTTTTTTTCTTCTTTATGTAATATCTCCGAAAGTACTTGGCTGATCTTTGTGAAAATTAGCAGGTATGTTCATTATGGGTCACTGTTGATATCCAATGTTTTAGTTTACTCCGTTATAGCCGTTACTAACGGCTTAATGGCCTGTAACGGTTTTCCTTCTTATGGAATATCTCTGAAAGTTCTGGCCGATCTTTCTGAAAATTTGTAAGTATATTCATTATGGGTCACGAGTAATGCCCGATGTTTAGTTTACCGTTATAACCGTTACTAATGGCTGTAAGGGCCTGTAAACGTTTTTTCTTCTTCATGGAATATCTCCGAAAGTACTTGGCCGATATTTCTGAAAATTTGTAGGTATGTTCATTATGGGTCACGAATAATGCCCGATGTTTTAGTTTATCGTTTTTATCCGTACTAACGGCTGTAACGGCCTGTAACGGTTTTCCTTCTTCATGGAATATCTCTGAAAGTACTTGGCCGATCTTTGTGATCGGTACGTTCATTATGGGTCACAGATGATGCCCGATGTTTTAGCTTGCCGTTATAGCCGTTTCTATCGGCTGTAACGGCCTGTAACGGTTCTTCTTCTTCATGGAATATTAATACAGACAGTACTTGGCCGATCTTTGTGAAAATTACCAGGTACGTTCATTATGGGTCACGGATGATGCGCAATGTTTTAGTTTGCCATTATAGCCATTACTAACGGCTGTAACGGCCTGTAACGGTTTTTCTTCTTTATGTAATATATCTCCGAAAGTGCTTGGCAGGTCTTTGTGAAAAATTAGCAGGTATGTTCACTATGGGTACGGATGATGCCGGATGTTTTCAGTTACCGTTATAACTGTTACTAACGGCTGTAATGGCCCGTGACTGTTTTTTCTTTTTTTATAAAATGTCTCAGAAAGTACTTGGCCGACCTTTGTGAATTTTTTTTTTGCTGTCCCAATATCTGCTCCACCTCAGAGGCAGTGCACCCACGCCGCTCATTCCGACACCCCGTCCACAGCCGCAGCCCGGTCGGCCCCGCCGCAGCCCTGGCACCAGCAATCCACAGGGAGCAGTCGATGTCAAGTCGTCAAGAGGCAACTCAACGGAGGAGGCACTGCACTGCTGCCGAGTCACTTCGGTGGTGTTCAGTGGCGCCTTTTCTGATCTAACATATGCAGGACACCACCTACTAAGCCCCCTACTGACGACAATAATCGCTTAGTCGCGGAGCCGGCGCGAGTGAACTCTCCATCCGGAGGGCGCCACCACGTCCATCCAACGAGAGCCCCCCATGGACTCGCCGATACCGGTGACGGCGGAACCAAACCAAGGCCACAGACGTGGAGAGGATATCGAAATTAAGGTCACCATCAGAGCAGGGCATGAAGGGCCACAGAATTTGAGACATTTAAAAAAAAATTCTGATCGATGAGAAGGAGGATGATTAAGATGATGCTACGGATTTCCATTTCGGTCTGAGACTACATGATAGGGCTGTACCCTATGCTTCCCTTCATAATACATCCCGGCGTCAACCAGGCCCGAGAGATACAGACACCTGCAGTGTTGGTCAGGAAATTTGAGCAACACTCTCAGAAACGCATCCATGAAGTGGATGAAACTCGACTGTGTGGTCCCAGTCTTCCCAACTGAGTCCCGCAGCAAACTCAACTCTGGGTAGGAGCCGGTTGGGGCAGAGAAACCCACATGACTCTGATGGGATTTGAACCCACGACCTCCCAGCCGGGAATCCGCGACGCTAACCACTTCGCCAAGGCGGCGTTTTAGTTTACCGTTATGGCCATTAGTGATAGCTATAACAGCCCATAACTTTTTTTTCTTTTTTATGGAATATCTCAGAAAGTACTCGGTCGAACTTTCTGAAAATTTGTAGATATCATGGGTCACGGATGATGCCAGATGTTTTATTTGACCGTACGTGGCCGATATTTCTGAAAATTTGTAGGTATGTTCATTATGGGTCACGGATGATGCCCAATGTTCAAGTTTACCGTTATAGCCGTTACTAGCAGCCCATAATGGTTTTCTTCTTTATGGGAAAATCTCAGAAAGTTCTTGGCCGATCTTTCTGAAATTTTTTAAGTATGTTCATTATAGGTCACAGATGATGGCCGATGTTTACCAGAATAGCCATTACTAACGGTTACACCAGCCCAAGCTCCCTTACAGATTCATTCCAAGAACTGGCCCTCAGCACTTGTGTCTTAAGATGATATCTTTTCATATTTCATATTTTTTTTTCACGAGAAAATGTAGCCTATTTTCTTGTTTCATAATTTTCTTCTGCTTCTTTGATGGGACCTTTGGTTGGTTTTCTTGAACATTCAACAAACATACTATAGTATTGCACACCAGCCTCTTTCTGGGATAGTATTCTGCTTATACCTGAAAGGCTTTGGGACATTGTTTTCTATATATAGTGTCCCACTCTTGACTTGCAATAGGACATTGCTTTCTATATTCAGTGTCCCACTATTGACTTGCAATAGGACATTGCTTTCTATATTCAGTGTCCCACTATTGACGTGCAATAGGACATTGTCTTCTATATTCAGTGTCCCACTATTGACGTGCAATAGGACATTGCTTTCTATATTCAGTGTCCCACTATTGACGTGCAATAGGACATTGTTTCTATATTCAGTGTCCCACTACTGACTGACGTGCAATAGGACATTGCTTTCTATATTCAGTGTCCCACTATTGACGTGCAATAGGACATTGCTTTCTATATTCAGTGTCCCACTATTGACGTGCAAAAGGACATTGCTTTCTATATTCAGTGTCCCACTATTGACGTGCAATAGGACATTGCTTTCTATACTCAGTTACAAGTCCTGAAGACGGTCTATGAACGACACGTTGCAGAGGTGTGTGGTGTGTGGTGTTGTGTGTGTGTGTGTGTGTGGTGTGTGGTGTGTGTGTGTGTTTTTCCCCTGTCTCTATCTACGTACCTCTATCTGTCTTGCTACCTCTCTATATCTCTTTCTTTCTATCTGTCTAGCTGTCTGTCTATCTATCTATCTATCTCTGTGTGTCTGTCTGTCTATCTACGTATCTCTATCTGTCTTTCTACCTCTCTATATATCTTTCTTTCTATCTGTCTAGCTGTCTGCCTATCTATCAATCTATCTCTGTGTGTCTGTCTGTCTATCTACGTATCTCTATCTGTCTTTCTACCTCTCTATATATCTTTCTTTCTATCTGTCTAGCTGTCTGTCTATCTATCTTCTATCTCTGTGTGTCTGTCTGTTCTATCTACGTATCTCTATATGTCTTTCTACCTCTCTATATATCTTTCTTTCTATCTGTCTAGCTGTCTGCCTATCTATCTATCTATCTCTGTGTGTCTGTCTGTCTATCTACGTATCTCTATCTGTCTTTCTATCTCTCTATATATCTTTCTATCTGTCTAGCTGTCTGTCTATCTGTCTATTTATCTCTGTGTGTCTGTCTGTCTATCTACGTATCTCTATCTGTCTTTCTATCTCTCTCTATATCGTTTCTTTCTATCTGTCTAGCTGTCTGTCTATCTATCTATCGATCTATCTCTGTGTGTCTGTCTGTCTATCTACGTATCTCTATCTGTCTTTCTACCTCTCTATATATCTTTCTTTCTATCTGTTCTAGCTGTCTGCCTATCTATCTATCTATCTCTGTGTGTCTGTCTGTCTATCTACGTATCTTTGTCTTTCTACCCTCTCTATATATCTTTCTTTCTATCTGTCTAGCTGTCTGTCTATCTATCTATTTATCTCTGCGTGTCTGTCTGTCTATCTACGTATCTCTATCTGTCTTTCTACCTCTCTATATATCTTTCTTTCTATCTGTCTAGCTGTCTCTCTATCTATCTATCTATCTCTGTGTGTCTGTCTGTCTATCTACGTATCTCTATCTGTCTTTCTCTATCTCTCTACATATCTTTCTTTCTATCTGTCTAGCTGTCTCTCTATCTATCTATCTATCTCTGTGTGTCTTGTCTATCTACGTATCTCTATCTGTCTTTCTACCTCTCTATATATCTTTCTTTCTATCTGTCTACCTGTTTGCCTGTCTATATCTATCTCTATCTCTCTAGTCTCTGTGTGTCTGTCTGTCTATCTACGTATCTCTATCTGTCTTTCTACCTCTCTATATATCTTTCTTTCTATCTGTCTACTGTCTGCCTATCTATCTATCTATCTATCTCTGTGTGTCTGTCTGTCTATCTACGCATCTCTATCTGGTCCTTTCTACCTCTCGTCTCTCTATATCTTTCTTTCTATCTGTCTAGCTGTCTGTCTGTCTATCTATTTATCTCTGCGTGTCTGTCTGTCTATCTACGTATCTCTATCTGTCTTTTCAATCTCTCTCTATATCTGTTTTTTTCTATCTGTCTATCTGTCATTCTACCTATCTATTTGTCTATCTATCTTCATGCTCTTTCATCTTTACATATAGAGGGTAAAGATATAATTATATGCAGGCGGTCTCCGTCTAGTTGTCAAACAGTGCCTCTGTGTAAAAAATGTTTTTCTTTTATAGTTATTTGTGGCAGTGTCTTCTCTTGTAAGAATTAACTTTCTGTATACTGTTCTTCGTGTATTGTCTCTTAAACCTGTTCACATTTTTCTGAAGATTCAACTGTGCTTAACTAGATTTTGAATAAAGAACTCTAAAACAATTTTCTCTTCATGGTAAACATGTAAACAGAAAGCATTACTCTTTTTAAGTCTAAACAAGTGGACAAAAAAATACATTTAAAAGCATAGTTTGTCCTACATCCCCACAAAAAGAACTATTGATTTGAATTCCCGTAGATGAAAGTCTGGCAACCTTAAAGAGAGGATATTTGGAGTTACGAATGCATTAACGTGTTTAATAAATTACCATTTTTTCCACTCTCCAATTATCCATAGATATGTACAAATTTATTTTAAGCCAAAGATTTCATTGGTTTGGGTAGAAAGAAAATTTATCCCAAGTACCCTTATCGATGCCTTGATCTCTTAGTACTTTTTTTTTTCCTTTAAGAAAATCTTAATCCGACACTTCTGATCACGCTGCTTGTCTTTTTTTCTTCATGGTGAAGGCTCAGTCCAGACAATACAGGAAAAAGTCTGATGCGTAATTATCTCGGCGAATGACTTTTTCTTAGCTGTTAAGGTTCAAGACAGTTTTGTCTGCAAAGATAACAACAGCATTTCCTGTGCTTTTGAAAATACGAGGGCCATCCAATATATAAGGTGAATTGTCCTTAATAAGGACTTCTTATACAGATCACAAAGCTTACTTAAAAAAAAAAAAACTTTTTTGTCATTTATTTTATTTCGTCTCTCGTTATGTTTTTGTTGTTGTTGTTTTTTTGTTTTCGGTTTTCAGATTACACCAAATGGCCGACCAGAAAATATGCTCTAGGACTGAACAGAGATCAGTAATAAAACTTTTGGTAGCTGGACAGTGCAAACCAAGTGAAATTCACAGAGGAATGTTGTGTTGTATGGAACAGCATGTTTCAGCCAAAAAAGTCTACAATGGGGGTAAATTATTCCGAGATGGGCGGCCCCAAAACTATGCCTTAAATCTCCTGTCTACTACAGAACATTGTTTACATGAAAATGAATATTCAAAAACGTGCTCTTAACAGATAGATTATTTTGTTCTGTTCTATTAGGGGGAAGCCTCCTGGAGAAAAAAAAATAGACTTCATATCACACCATTTTCTTAAAACATCTTTATCTGTACAATTATATTCAACATTTTCACAAATTATCCCTTTTCAGAACTTCGTGCCTTATTGGCACTGAAAAGCATCCTGACTGAAATTCTTGATATTTTGCATGAAGCCAAGCGTGATTTTTTTTCTCATCATTTTTCGTTTGACACCTTATGTGACATCAATGAAATTCCACTGAAGGTAATAAATCATATTCCCAGTACTCGACATTTGAATAGATTCTAGTCCACTCCACAATGTTCCGAGTAGCTAGTTTTCACATTTTCCACTGCTTCCTAGCTGAATTGTCCTTGGTTCAACCAAACTGATATGGAGACTGAGATAAAAAGCAATTGAAAAAAACTTGATGCAAGTTTCAAAATGATTTACAATCTCTTGAAAATAGATGTTCTCTATCATCAGCGAGACAGGTTATGTTCAGTGTCATTAATATTTCATACATTTGAATATTTGTATACTCCATAAGCGTTCTGGCAAGCATTTCAGGGTTCCATTGGGGAATGGCTCCACGTTTTGTTTAGAGTTTGTCAGGGCTGCCTTTTATCGCTCAAACTGTTCAACATATTTCTGGAACACCATCATAACTAATTTGGATGAAGATCATATCAGCACAGTAAGCATTAGTGAAAAACCACCGCCATCCTTCCACCTCGGGATTTAATCAATGACCTGGTAGGCAGAGAGCAAGAACTAGCCAAGCTTGTTAACAGATCGGATGAAAAATAGGCAAGAGATGGCATGGAAGCCAGTGTGCAAGAAAACAAAGTCACAATCCTACCATCAGGGCTATATCTGTCCATAGAGAGAACTTAAAAAGTGTTCAACAATTCAGTTACTTTTGATCCATCCTTACTAATAAGAGATCGAAACCAGATTTTCGATCAAGGGTAGCAAAGACATTGATTCTTTCAGACTAAAACCTGTGTATGGAAGTACACTAACATCTCTGTGAAACCTAGATCAATTCATGCGTTCAATGGTATGTTTCATTTTCCCCTCTGCATGCAAGACACGGACTACTACAGCGGATCGAAAAAAAAAACAAACTTACGGATCGAAAACACAAACAAACTTGGATTATACAAGGTTTTCACAAAAACACCAAACCGAAGATGGCTCATAACAAAGCCCAGTGTAATTATAGTATAACCAAGGGGAAAAAAGTACACCAGATTCAGCTCAAGAGGATTTTGCCATGTTCACATGTGCCTGAAAATAAAACCATCTGGGACTTGGGAAGCATATTCTGAAGAAGAGGCAAACGGTGCATCAGAAGGACCTCTCACTCCAAATAGCGTGTCACTACGACTCCTGTCTTCAAGCTGACAGGACCTTTAATGACAACAGTTTTATCACCACAAACTCAGATTAAGTCTCGAATGTCACTGAGGATAATCTAGCGGAACAGCCTGTTTCCCCCAGCCGACTACATAGGTGCTGAGAAGCTCTGTAGTGCCAGTGGCCAGCAGAAAAAGAAAAACAAATGTCTAATTTCCCCTGCATGTGCTGTCTGAATTGTTTCGTTTTTCGATGTGTCAGTTGGACAGTAAAATCCAAAGCCGACCAGTTTACTTTCTTTCTGACCATGTTGTATGTCAGTCACAACATTCTTGTTATTTACTGACTGCAAAGGAGTTTGCGAATATCCATAGAGTTGAATGGAGGTTTCTTTGTGTCAGCGGAAACCCTTCCTCTATTTTTTCTTGGGCTTTGGTCTGCATTACTTGATTTAAATGCTGTTATGTGTTCGTCCAGTTTTGGAAAGACAGCCCAGTCAGTTTCACAAGGAAGACGCCATAGTGTTCAGTCTTGGTAAGACAATCCAGTTATTTTCACAAGGAGGACAGCATAGTGTTCAGTCTTGGTAAGACAAATCAGTCAGTTTCAGAAGGAAGACGCCATATTGTCCAGTCTTGTAAGACAATCCAGTCAGTTTCACAAGGACAGCATAGTGTTCTGGCATAGGTCTTTTCGAGGACCATCAATATCGCCTTCACTTGGCATGAAAAAGGGATGGTTTAAGTATCTTTAAAAATCGTTTCGGAAAAACAAAGATTAACTATGGGGTCTATAAGTACATTGATTTTCTGGTCAGTTATATGGTCTAAAACCACTCAGGTGACCCCATTATTGTCTGGTCAAAGGAAAGAGTAGACAAACAATGAGCGCCCCCTTCCATGTGATTCCTTGGATCTCCACAATTTAAAAGGTTAAATGATCAAGCTTGGCCCTTTTTTGTGTGACAACGTAAAGTTAAAACAAGCATCTAACAAGTGTGTGTGTGTGTGTGTGTGTGTGTGTGTGTGTGTGTGTGTGTGTGTGTGTGTGTGTGTGATAACATTTATGATGGACAGCAAACGTTTTCGTAGGCTCATATGCAGGTAGTAAACAGCCATTTGCCATGTATCCAGTAATCAGTTTTTGTTGTTTGGAGCATGCTTTTCCAAGAAGAGCTGTACCCAAGAGCACAGACCTTTTCCTGCCCTCCTTAGCGTAAGTTGTCACTGCCGGATTTGCAGAAAACATTGTACGGAATATTCTGGGAGTTGGAATTCTGAGTTTTCTGTTTCCTTGACTGCTGACTGACCAACCCTTTTTCCAGTGACACGTAAGAGATAGCATGAAGCACTTTCCGACCAAGCCACATGTTTTGCAACAGCTGGTTTAATGGCTTGGTTGGTTGGTTGATGATCATGCTTGCAAACTTGACAGTTTGGATGAATGCTGATGCGCCTAGTTTTTTTTTTCAATGTCACAGAAGAAGAATGTGAACAAGGATGTCTTGCACTGTAATCTATAAACAGTTTTCTTTTAATGGATGTATTGCAGATTCAGAATTTCTAAGACTAGTTATGAATCTCCAGTCTCTGGACACTTCCAGATGAGAAAAAATTCTGATTGTTCTCATCCTCATTTTGTGGAGAAAAATGTGTCTGTTCCAGCCAGAACAGTACTCATAGTCAGTTTTCAAAGACATAACAAAGGACACATTTTATTCAACCATCGTACTTTTGTATTATTTCTTGCGATTAGATGATTCAGTTGGGGGCTACAGGGAATCAGCAGTTTCTGTCAGATTACCACAACGATATTTTGCATTTTCAATGCTACCAAAATCAGTCTGAAAGTACGATGTAATCCCAGACTGAAACCGCCATCATTTACTTTGTTGTTTTCTTTTCAATCGGAGGACCAGGCCCCTGTAAAGCTACCAAGTGATCTGTGGAACTGTTCTGTGCATTATTATCCAGCTTTCCATCAGCACGTGGCGTGCAATTTGCTGACAGAGTGTGAAGATGGAAGAGATGAAACAGAGCACTGCCCCTTCAGCAGTCCTGAGTGTCAGGGCTGGGTGGCTTTATGTGAGCGGTGTTATAAATTCGGCAAGGTGCGGGAAGTGGACCGTGGTCACACAGACCCCACAGTAATTGTAACCTCCCCAGTGGCTTTCAGCTCGCACAGACTCTGACTGAGTTGTACATGGACGGAAGTCCTGTGAAAACATTTCCACCAGATATTTTCAAAGATCTCTCTCACCTTAAATTGTTGTTACACAAAATCATAAGCTCTGCTGCAGTCAGATACTCCCCTTTAACTTCGATACATTCTCCTGCTATGCCCCAAGGGATGAAATTTCATCCTGTGAGGATTTATTGCATTCCTGGTCTTACCGCGCATTCCTGTGGATGGTCGCCTGTCTGTGTCTGTGACTGGTAATGCCTTCTGTTGCTGTGCACGTCTGTTTGCGAGGAGCATGTCCTCTTCAAGAAGCTTCAGTGTCTTTGTATGAACCTTAATGCTGCTGACTTTCTGATGGGTGTGTATATTGTTATCATCAGAGTGGCTGATGAGCAGTTCCATGGCAGATATCTTCACAATGACGACACCTGGAAGAACAGTGCTGTCTGTAAGATGGCCGGTTTTCTGTCTTTGGTGTCCAGTGAAGTGTCGGCGCTGATCATCTGGTTAATTACCTTTGATTGTTTCCTGGTTCTTCGGTTTCCATTCAGCACCGTACGATTTGACAGAAAGTCATCAACGTTGGCCTGCCTAATGACCTGGTTAGCTGGTTGCCTTCTAAGCTTAATACCGTTACTGCCGGTGACGTCAAACTGGAACTTTTACAGCCAGACGGGCATTTGCATACCCTTGCCAGTCACGAGAAAGAGTTTGAAGGTAAACTTTATTCTTTCAGCATTTTAGTCATTCTAAATTTTTTTGCCTTCTTGTTTATATCCGTGGGTCAAGCTCTCATCTATTGGTCTATACGAAATAATACATTAAAAATCAATACAACAAAACAGTCAGGTGACATGACCATAGCTCGCAGGTTGATTACTGTCGCTGTCACAGATTTCCTGTGCTGGTTTCCGATTGGAACTTGTGGACTGTTGGCAATGGCTGGTATTCCTATTCCTGGAGAAACAAATGTAGCAATGGCTATTTTCATCTACCTTCGAATTCTGCTGTTAACCCTTTCATGTATACGTTCAACATACTTACAGAAAAGCGGGCAAAGGCCAGTAAAGCAAAACTTCTGAACTGGTTGGAATCCCATTGTGATGTGACTTTTACACTGTCAACTGAGACATACTGAGAATTCCCAGTTGACGTCACGGAGTATGTAATCTGCTCAGCATGACTTGGCAGCCATTTTTGCAGTTTAGAGACAAATGACTGTAATTATCAGAAACTGCACCA
>JADBJO010021593.1:22500-29292 GCA_016801955.1 Conus betulinus
ATGATTCTTTCACTGAAGAAGTGTTTCCTGGTATCGCAGTGGTGTGGTGCGTGGACAGTTTCATTAAATTTCCTCTGGTACCGTCCAGAGTTTTTCAAGCTTTGGTTTTTTTGTCTTGTAGATTCTGTAGACGTATTTGAAGGTGTCAGTCATATCCCCTCTAAGATGTCGGTGCTCCAAGCTGGGCAGGCCAAGTCGGCTCTAGTCTTGCTGGGTATGTGGTAGTTCTCTGATCGAGGAGATCAACTTTGTGGCTCGCTGCTGCACATCCTCTAGATCTTTTGCAGAGTGTTTTATGTCGGGGGTGCCACACAGTTTTGTCCATACTCGAGGATAGGCCTTGCTAGTGTCTTGTATAGCTGGCTGAAGAGCTTGCAGTCCAGAACTCGAAGGTTCTGTGGATGACGCCAATTACGCTGTTTGCTCTTGATGTGACGTTGGCAACGTGTTTGCGAGGATGTTTGAGGTATAAAATTGGTGTTTAAAGGTCGTTGTCCACATGAACGCCGAGAGCCACTTCCACCTCACTTTCTGCCATGGTTTTTCTCTGCTGGTTCCGGTTTCAGCGTCTGTGTACTTCATATGGGTACGTTACTTCTGATTTCCGTGTGCCAAGTTTCATCACTGGTGGAATCTCAAAGCCAATAGTCACCGACCATTTCTGTAGGCTGTCTAGATCCTGCTGGAGTAGCTGCGGTTGATTCTTGGTCACCGCTTGTGGCATATAACTTTGTGTCATCTGCAAATAATTTGACGGCGTGATAGTTCGTTTTGTACATGTTTCGCCGCGATGATGTATGATGACATGACAGGAGGATTGGTCCTAACACACTATCTATGTGGGATACCGCATGTGTCCTGCCGCATGTTCAGAGAAATTTTACCAGTGATTTTCTAACTCGTTGCGTTCATCACCAATGGCAATGCTTTTATCCAGTTGAGTAGTGTGCCTTTGATCCATGGGGCTTCGACTTTGCTCAGCAGACGGACGGAGGCGGTTACGGTGTCGAAGGCTTTGGTTCGCGAGTCCATATGCACGACAACAATGTGGCTGCACGGAGTCGAAGAAGTCTGGTCGCAGTCGCCGAGGGCTTCCAGTCAGATTTGATCAAAATGATTTGTTTTTCCCCTGGGCAAGCGCCCTGTTGCTCCTATAAAAAACATGAGTAGATCAGGTGTGGAGTTGTTAGGTGATATGCCTCGAGGCAGAAAGAGAATGCAGGGGTAAACGAGGGCATCAATCTGCATCAGGGTAGAATGACGGTCTACAACTCCATCTCGTGGCGATCAAAAAGCAGTCTCAGGGATCAACACGGGGGCGTCTACACAACACACCACACACATCCACTGGTAGACACGATTAAATTTACTTTGTATTGTATTTTTTTTAGATTAGACATTTATTTTATTATGTATTTTTTTTTTATTTTTTTAGTTTAGGTTTTTTTTTAATTGTTTAGACAGCATTTAGTTTTTTTTTATTTTTTTTTTTTTTATGTTTTTTTTTTTTAGAAATAGGGGGGGGAAAGGATTTTTGTTTTTGTTTTTTTAAGAAGAAGTTTTTTTTTTTTTTTTGTATTTATTTTATTAGGAGTAGCGTTTATTTTATTTGTATTTTTTAGTTTTTATTTATTTTTTTTTTTTTTCTTTTTTGACCCATATTTGCATTTTGTTTTTTTGTTAATATTGTTTTTTTGAATTTTTTTTATTTTAGGTTTTTTATTTTTTTTTATATTTTTTTTTATTTTTAATTTTTTTTTTTTTTTTTTTTTTTTTTTTTTATTTATTACTTTTTATTTTTTTTTTTGTTTTTTTTTTTTTAGAATTTTTATATTACATTTTTTTTTATTTTTAATTTTTTTTTTTTTTTTTTTTTTTTTAGAAGTTCAATTTTTTTTTTTTTTATTTTTTTTTTTATTTTTTAGGGGATTTTTGTATTTTTACTTGGGTTTTATTTGTTTATTTATTTTTTTTTTTTAGAGTTTGTTTTATGTTAGACACCTTGTGATATGAAAAACTAAGAGATGGTATCTATGTGCGACCAGCCAAGCAGCTGCCTAGACACTATCTGAGCAAGTACACCTAGGAAAGACAATATGGCAGATGTTTATTCAGAGTACAAACATAAACAGTTGGATGTAGGGCGGTTGACTTTTCAAAGGGGTGGATCAACATCACTTTCATCAGGCTTGTTTTGTTTGACTGCAGACTTGAAATGAATTCGCAAGAACATTGTCATAGTGCTCTCATTTGTAAGACTGCCTGGTTTCCATTGAGTCAGTTCGCACAGCTATACGAATACATGTTCTAGGGGACCAGGTTTCTTGGTCACGCATACGCGTGTACTCATTACTAAGATTTACAAACTGGGACAGCCTTGAACATGAAAGAAAAACACCATTTGAAAAAAATAAAACATGGCCAGGTGCAGTGGGGAAGCACAAAGAGGATTAATTTCGGTCTTTGCTGGTCTCAGTTTCTGTGCCACCTCAGTGGATGCCTGTGATGACTCGATTCCAACCATCCAGCAGTTCCACACCCGACTGTAACACCACAGACCCGCAAGCGCCGAGCATGGTCCACAGGGCGCAGGTTCCATGTCACAGTCAACATGAGTCAATCCACCAGAGGACAGACACTGCACTGTTGCATCTCGTGGATGGTCCACATCGCTGAAAAGTTCATGTTCTGAGCCACTCCGATCGCAGGGTTCCACGATTTAAGTACACTGCACAACTTCTTAGAATTCATAGCGCCAGAAGTGATTTTATCTCGGCCCTCAGGAAGAGCGCCACAACATCCGTCCAGTCGACAATATAACCATGAAATTACGAGAGAAGAAGCCCCGACAGTAGATCTCGTTCAGGGCATGCGGAGTGGCAGGTCACCCAAGATGAACCGAGGTACCTGAGAGAAGACATAAACGGTTCCAACAGAATCGGCTAAACTTTTATCTATAATTAATGGGCGAATTGTAGTGTAAGGACCCTCATGGAGTGACAGTGAGGTGAGGGTGAAAGAGGGCCTAATGATGCGGGCTGAATGGAGGGAATTATAGCCTCATTGGAGCTGGTTCATGAATCAACTGAAGGAGTGACAGGGCTGAATTCTAGCTATAGCTTTTTCAGAGGTAAAACGATTATCCCAGGTCTGTACAAGGCCTGGCACAGAGGGAGATCTAAACACCGGCAATCAGCTGAGTCAAAGGACATGGTTGAGCACACCAGTCTGCAACGAGCACATCCATTAAGTGGATACAAGCTCTGGCTGTGGTGGAGGGTGCCACAGTTGTACCGCAAATCAGACTAGTAAGTCCAACAGCGAATAGAAACTCAACTCAAGATGGCGTAGAAGATGACTGGGGAAGAACCATACCGCATGTATATGCGCCTAAATGGGAATCGAACCACAGACCTCCCAGCAGGGAAATAGTGGCGTAGCCATTTGCCCCTTCCCTGTCTTCTGGAAAGATCTTGATGGAAGAAGAGAGAGGTTAGAACGTTGGGGTGCCAGCTCCAGTATGAATTGAAGACAGGAGGTCTTGTACTTATTTTTTTTTTTGTGTGTACCGATGGAAGCCCAGTGGACGATCCCTACAGAGAAACTGTGCCGTTGGTGAATCTTTGTCTACTACAAAACATCAGTTTGACGCGAAGGATTTGAAATCTTACTGACAGGTATTAAGAGTTTTGTGAATAGCCAGCAAGAGATAATTACCGTAAATAAGCCTAGAAAAAACGCACGCACTACCTGTATGTCTTGGTTTCCTCTAATCCTGTGAGGTATTAGTAAATAGAGACATAATGCGTCTTACTTCCATGCATGCGGTCTGACACCTTTTGAGTATCATGTTGACTAATTGAAGGATTTTGATGGAAAGATTAAATCCTAATAGGAGAAGGAATGGTGGCGTATTAAAGAGAAGAGAATACATGGGATACAAGAATCTGATCAAACGAAAAGCTTCTGTAGAGATAGTGGATGTCATAGACAGAGTAAAACAGATGGCATAGAGAGAGGTAGCTGGGATGTCCTAGAGAGAGGTAACGAGATGGCATAGCAGAAGAAGACATATTGCAGAAATATAAAGCTTCTACCTTATCATCATTCAGCGTTAGACGGTTACAGCCATTTCATCAATTCTTACTTCTGAAAGGACAGTGACAAAGGAAAAGACTGACAACGAAGATACAAGACACGACAGTTGTGAGATGAAGAATAATCGGGGCGTGAATCGTCGGCGAGGATCATCAGCATACATGTCATGGTGACTTGTGACTGTGCTGAGTCAAATGGACGTATTAGAGAAGTGCGAGTATACTTTGAACGGCACGGGGGCCGAGCGCATATCCCTTGATTTACGCCAAAGTTTTAGGTTAACTCAGAATATTGGCATTCTGTTAATGAGCATTACAGGGTTTTTTTTGTATGTGAAAAATATAGAATGGAAACAGTTCAGTCGCGGAGTTTTTATTAAATTCCAAATCATGTTCGTGATTGTGCAAAAAAGAACTCTAATGATCACCATTTGGCCAAGTAAATTTCCCTGACCGAAATAAATTCTAGTTTTGGTTTGCAAAGTGATGAAGATCTGCAGGCAGAAATCGAAACAAATCTTAAATAAATGTTAGGCGAACATCCCAGAGAAACGTGGACAAACGAGTAACCAAGACAAAGCACGAAATAGTAGGTTTCTTTATCAGCAAGAAACAAGCAAATAGATCAATTGAAACGAAGACGATTTTTTAACATTAGCTTAGATCTCTTCACAGGCAAAGGGAGGCAGGATGTCAACGCTGTAAAATGTATTCTCATTTTGATGCAACTCAATTCACTGTTAGTACACTTCAATTTTCCCTACTAGCTCTGTTGTAGAGTTCACAGCAGTATTCAGTACGTCTTACCTTGTTATGTGAATCCTTCACTGTTAGTATACTTCAATCTGCCTTGCTCTATTGTATAGTTCACGTTGTTATGGTGTCTTACTCTCTGTGTCAGAACAGTCTGTCTTTTTTCTTCATGTAACCTGACTTGACTTTGCTTTGCTAGGTCAAATGTAAACACGGTGTTGTTGATGCAGCTTTCTTGTGCCTCAATGTGACTGACTGACTTTGCTTTGTTAGGTCAATGTTTCTCCTCACACTGTTGTTCGATGCATGACTTTCCCTTGCATTATTTCCTCACTCATCCTCCCTTCATAGCGCTATTTGTCTTCTTCTTGCTCTTGCTTCTGTGGTTGTAATCATCTCCAGGATATTGCATGTGATCTATGGCTTCGATTTTCCACCTCTAATTATAAAACCTAAGACCGCTATTGCTTTTCAGTCATTACTAGGTTGAAATCGCTAGCGACGGTTTTTGTGATCTTCTTCCATCAAGTGTAGCGTTGCAATTTCATCTTGTGGCCGCTTGGATTTGTCCAGCAATGAAAGGATTTTTTTCAGTTTTGTCAGCCTTGAAAAGATGATAAGCTAATCTTCTTAGCTTAAAACCATGCATTAACAAAAATTCAACATATCACACAAGATATATTGAAATGTTAAAACTACTCTCGCGTCAACTCAGTCGTGCAAAGTAACGTAAGCACGCAAATATAGACTCATCTCCTCTCTCTCTATCTCTCTCGCTCTCTCTCTCTCTTCCTCTCTCTCTCTCTCTCCTCGCATATACCAAATGTAAACATACAGAAATTAGTCTACGCATAAACCGATCAGCTCCGACAGAGTGTCATGCCCAGCTTCACGAGCATCAGAGAAAAAGTCATGAAGCCCAAATAGTACAGAGCAGCCATCTTGAGTATAAACCGAGCCCATCCTTTGTTCAAATCGATTGTGCTAGACATGGTTGTCACAAGATTGTGACAAATTTTAAGCTTTTTGAAACAGAGGACTTCTCCTTGTTTTGAAAATGTTTTTCCAATTTTGGAGCATTTCCTTCCATTTTTTTCGTAAATGTAATGTCATTGTCATTAAATGTTATGCTTTACATATCTACAACCCCGTTCCATAAGGGCCCCTAGCCTATTCATGTATAATCATTTGAATCTCTCTCTCTGTCTGTCTGTCTGTCTGTCGGTCTTTTCTGTCTCTCTCTCTCTCTCTACTCTTCTCTCCTCTTCTCTCTCTCTCAGTATGCCCCATCTAGCTGTTTATCGGTTTTCTTTGAACACCTACGTGTCTGTGTATCTGTCTGAGTATCCCACTTTGCCCGTCTGGCTGCCATTCTGTCTCTCTGTCCTCTCTGTCACACAACACACACCACACACACACACACACCCACAACACACCCACACACACACCACATGCACACACACACACACACACGCACATACACAGGCACACACACACGCACACACACACACGCACACACACACATACTACACAACACACACCCACACAGACACACACACACACACACACACACGCGCGCGCGCGCGCGCGCGCGCACACACATACACACACATTATATACATTACAGTGCATGTGAGTGTTGCGGGCATGCGAGCGTGGTGCGGGCGTGCGGCGTGTGCGCGGCTTATTTAACATACAGTTGTGAACAGTAGCACAACCAAACTATTAATTTTTTTTCTTAAGCATTACGTAAGTCCGAACAATGTATGAAACTGGAAGAGCAGCTTAGGTGGGCTAGAGAAATGGACAATTAACAGGCGGAGATCCTCGGACTGAGTGAGGGGAGATGGACGTCATCAGGGAAAGTTCACCTTAGCATCAGGCCACCAGCTGCTGTATTCAGGACCCCGTATGGAAGGGGTGTGTGCCCAGAAATGGAGTT
>JADBJO010021594.1:0-22500 GCA_016801955.1 Conus betulinus
TTTCTATTCCGTCATCGGCTCGCTAAAGTAGGTGCCTTTAGAAAGGGATGGATCATGATAGCGGATGAGAGCTAGGAGATAGCGACGAGAGAGAGAGAGAGATGAAGCAGGGATGAAGGGAGGTAGAGAGAGATAGAGAAACAGAGGCGGACAGACAGACAGACAAAGAGATAGACAGACAGACAGACAGACAGACAGACAAAGAAGACAAGATATACAGACACAGACTAACAAACAAAAAAGACAGATGCCAGACGTGACAGACGCAGAAACGAGAAAGGAGAAACAGACGGACAACCACACAGAGAGATAGAAAGAGAGAGAAAAGAGAGAGAGACCAGACCGACACACAGAGATAGACAGACAGACAAACAGGACAGAGAGTTCACGCAGACAACGTGAAAGAAAAAACAGTAAACAGATAAATGCATAGCACATAAGAATGTGGCCGTTTTGCCTTTTTCCCAATTTTGTTACACTCATCTGTCCCCGAGAGACAGTCTGCAATTCAATGGGCGACGTCTGTGATAGCAAAGCAAGAAGGAAAGAGAGAAACCAGGGATGAAAGAAACAAAGTAAAAAAAAAAAAAAAGAACACTGGAAATTAGGAAGAACGACAGAAAGAAAGAAATAAAACGTGGCTGGGAGAGGTGGAGGAGGAAGGAGAACACAAACGAAAGGAGAGAAGGAACCGTGAAACGTAGAAACACACACACACACGCACACACACACACACACACACACACCACACACACACACACACACACACACACACACACACACACACACACACACACACACACACACAACCACACACACACAACACACACACACACACACACACACACACACACACACACAACACACACACACACACACACACACACACACACAAACACAACACACACCACACACACACACACACACCACACACACACACACACACACACACACACACACACACACACACACACACACACACACACAAATGGCTTGCTGCTGAAGAAAGAAAGGAAGGAAGATAAAGTAAAGTCATGGGAGAAAACGGGAGGTAAAACATAAGATAAACGAACAGAATAATACAAGAAAAAATGACGGTAACCTCATACCGCATACCCCTTCAAAAGAAACAGACAAACAAACAATAAAAACACGGAACAACATGGAGAGAAAGGCAGAAAGAACAGCAGAAAAGAAAGAACAAAGAGCGAAAGACACATGGGGTTTAAGGACTCGTGGAAGGGAGGGAAGGCGGGGGAGGTGGGAGGGAGGGGGGTACAGGCAGAAAGATAAGAGGACACGACAATATATACAATTCCATGAAAAAGAATAAACAGCTTCAATCCACCCACCACTACTACCCGAATCAAAGAAAATGACAGACAAAGAAACTGATCACCGAGCTCCAAACCAATACTGCTTTAACGTCCCACAGGAATCTGACATGTCCTACACCCCTCTGGGCTTCTTATTAGCGGACCATTTCAGACACTCTGGAACACAGTAAACATCACACGAGGGTCAACGAACGTCCACTTTATGGAAAACCACTTGGTTCAAAACTCCTTAATTACTATTTCCTTCAGGGAAAAAAGGGATGTTTTTCTTTAAGAAAACAAGTGATTAAGCAGCATTGTAAAATGATACATCCTCGAAGTTGTAATAATTGTCTTTGTGAAGTGACGTCGCACTTAACATCAGAAGACTTGACTGAAGTGTTTAACACGAGTAGTCAAGGGGACATGATAAAATTAATTATCTATGAACAATTTGCGATCAGAAAGTAGATTAGAAAATAAGCATTTACATCGAAGGCAAAAACTGTGAGACTGAAAATTACGCAGACATTTTACCAAACACTGTTTTTCTGGATGACATACTGGGGGAAAATGATGATTTAGAACTGTAAATTATCATTTGTTTCTTTTTTATCTTACAATACAAAATTCATCTTCTTTTCATTGAATATTAAGGTGATGATAAACGAAAAGAAGCTTAGTCGCAGACTGTGTGTTCAATCTCTTCTCTCTCTCTCTCTCTCTCTCTCCTCTCTCTCTCTCTCTCTCTCTGATCTTCCGGATATTTTTGTGTGTGCTTGCGTGCGTGCGTGCGTGCGTGTGAGTGTGTGCGCGCGCGCGCGCGCTCGCGCGCGCGCGCGCGCGCGCGCGCGTGTGTGTGTGTGTGTGTGTGTGTGTGTGTGTGTGTGTGTGTGTGTGTGTGTGTGTGATATGCAAGTTTTACCAGAAAGAATACTGATTTTTGTCAGATTTCCAAGTCTGCTTTAACGGCTTTACACCGTCAAAGTACTTCCAGTCGTTCTGATCTCATCAGTGAAATCTTATTTTCAATTCACCAGTTAATGATGCGAGAATTATAAAATAATATTATTTTGGGTACCCGGTCACTGCAATCATCGAGGGAATGAACTGGCTGATACCTGTGCAAAAGAGGCTTCAATGTGCAAATCGAATACAGTTTTATGTGATATTCCTTATTCGGTTCTTGAAATAAACAATATTCTGACAAAAGCACTCTGGGACCAGAGAAGACCACTCAGAAGAACAGATGGGATCTTGCTGCCCCCAGCAGTCATTGTATAAGTCCGCCAGGTTCTATTCCGAATCGAAATTTATTGCACAGAATACGGGTGGATGGTTGGTTAGGCAGTTTTTTTAAAACCATCTCCTTTGTGTGTCTGTGGTCAAACCTTAATGTATCTCATTTTTTACTTGAATGTTCCATAACAAAAGCGTATTTTCAATGTCTTCATGATAAAAATTTTGTCTAAAAATCTACCTTTAACATTGCATAGTGTTTTTTTTGTCCCAACCCAGAAAATGGGTGGAGTCTAGCCAATTTGGCTGTAATCTGATCAAGTCTCATCCACTTGGCAGATATTTCTAACGGATTTTCTTTTTTGTTTGTTTTCTTTTTTGGTTTAGTGGTCTGATGTACACGTAGAGCAAAGAATTTGTTACATGACATAGCTGTCCGACTCTCAGGTGTACTAGGTCGCATTATTCCATTTACGAAACTTTTGCATAGGTTGTGCGCGCGCTAGAGAGAGAGAGAGAGAGAGAGAGAGAGAGAGAGAGAGAGAGAGAGAGAGAAGAGAGAGAGAGAGAGAGAGAAAATTTGGTTTTGTTTATAGGTGAGTGTATGTTTGTGCGTACGTCTAACATTTTTTGTGTGTGGATAATTTTTTGAGTGTGTGTAGGGGAGGGGGCGGTGTGTGGGTGTGTGTGTGTGTGTTGTGTGTGTGTGTGTGGTGTGTGTTGTGTGTGTGTGGTGTGTGTGTGTGTGTGTGTGAGTGTGCAGAGACGAGAGAGAGAGAGAGAGAGAGAGAGAGAGAGAGTTTTGGTTTATTTGTTTGTCATCAGCTCGTGAATATGGTGCGTGCTCGCATACACGTGAGTAGGGTGTGTGTGTGGGAGCGTGTGTGTGTGTGTGTGTGTGTGTGTGGTGTGTGTGTGTGTGTGTGTGTTGTTGTGGTTTGTTTAGGGGGCGGGGTCTTTTTCTTTTTTTATGGTGTTTTCTTCTTAGAGAGAGAGAGAGAGAGAGCGAGAGGAGAGAGAGAGAGAGAGAGAGAGATGAGATTTTTTATTCTCAGTACAGTTAAGATGTAATTTGGTTTATTGTTACAATTTCTGATTTTATTATTCTATTTACAAATGTTAAAATGTTTCCCTGTTAAATTTTTCCTTTATTGTTTTATGCCTTTCGATTGTTATTATTTTGGTTTTCCTCAATAATTTATTTGTTTTATCCTTTTAAAATGTCAGTACAACGCTATGTTAATCTGACATAAATGTCTGTCTGTCTGTCTGTCTGTGTCTGTGCCTGTGTCTGTGTATGTGTGAGATAGATTATAGTGTGCGTGTGCTTGTGTGATAGACTACGTGCGTGTGTGTGGTGTGTGTGGTGTGTGGTTGTTTGGTGTGTGTGTGTTTGTGTGTGTGTGTGTGTGTGTTTGTGTGGTGTGGTGTGTGTGTTTGTGGTGTGTGTGAGTCTGTGTGTCTGTGGTGCAGTGTGTACGCTTCCATGCGTGCATGCACCTCTGTGTGTGTGTGTGTGGGTGTGTGTGTGTGTGTGTGTGTGTGTGTGTGTGTGATTGTGTGTGTGTGTGTGTGTGTTGTGTGTATGTGTGTGTGTGTGTGTGTGTGTGTGTGTGTGTGTTGTGTGTGTGTGTGTGTGCAACCTGAATCTGTGTCGTTGTGTTTGTGCATGAATTAAAGATTTGTGGCGCGCAACGTGCGTGTGTGTCTGTCAGTGTGAATGAATGTGTCACCTATTACTTTGACAGATAATCGCAATCCATCAAAATTGATGAACACGATCTACAAAAAGTGATGAAACCTCGTCGCAATTTTACCTTCTTTTTTTTTTAGATTATCTGATTTTTCGTTTCTTCACATTTCGATGCGTCATGTTCTGCAGATCCATTCTCGCTTAGTGAAGGATACGGCATTAAATCAAGACAGAAGCATTCCGTATTAAATTTTAGAAACGAAATTCATCTGGTCCACACACAACTTAAAAGGCCCTCTTAGAAGAACGACAAAAAGAAGAAGGAAAGAAAAAAAAGGAGAAAAAAGGGAAAGAAAAACGAACAAAGACGGAAAAAGAAGAGACAAAGAATAAGTCAAATCTAGTAAATCAAAAAAAAAAAACCACGAAAGAATAGGCCTAACTAGGAGAGCAAGAAAGAAACGAAAAGAAAAGAATGTCTGTGAAAGAAAGACAGAGAGGGTGATGTCAGTAACGTCCCCCATTGGACACAATTAAAAAAAAAAAAAAAAACAGAATAATAAAACGAAAAGCAGCCACTTGCTTGAGTTTGCTATCACCATGATTTATGTTCACCTTTCCACCTTTAAATTGCTATGTTCTCACAGTTCTTTAACCATTGAAAAAGGGTTTAAAGGCCCGAAACGTTTGGTTAACCTTTTCCTTGGGTTACCTTTTCCACCCTGTTTTTTTTTTTTCCATTTATTATTATTGTTGATTCATTGTGTCATCATGTGGTCAAATTCCCCTTGTTCAAAGAAAAAGCTGCAACACGAAAAGATAGAAAAAATGATGAACAAACAATGGACAAAACAGAACTGAAAAGAAAGCAATACCAACAAGAATGCAATTTTTTTTAAAGGTAGAAAGGCGTAAAAGTTCACGTCCCCTGCCAAACTAAAAAAAAAAATGATCTGCGTGGAAGTTTGCAGGTCACGAGAGGTGGAAGAGGGGTGGGCGGGAGGCGGAAAGTAGGGTAGGGGGGAAAGAGGGGCAAAGTGCTCTCCACTCTTGATGACATCCTTTGGCAGAAGAAGACGGGAGAAACTCGCATCCAGTTGTTGCATCAGTGAATTCCAATCTTCCTGAATTTTCTTCAAACCACTCTCCACACCTCCTCTGTTCCTCCACACTCACTTGGAGATGGTGGGGTGGAGGGGGGGGGGGGGGGAAAACAGACAGACAGACAGAGACAGACAGACGGAGAGAGACAGACAGACAGACAGATCTAGAGACAGGGAGAGAGAGAAAGAGACAGAGACAGAAGCACACACAGAGAGAAAAAAAAATATCTCGCAAAGGCGTGAAATACTCTCACGCATGCGCACGTGTGCAGTAGTAGTACTTTTTTTTTTTTTGGCCTTTTCACGAAATTATGTTATGTTAGACGAGAGAGACAGACAGACAGAGAGACAGAGAGCGCCTTTGACAGAATCAATAGTGAAAAGTTGACCACGTTTGTATTGTGACATGATAATTAATTTTGTGTTCTATTTCTGAAACAGTCCCATGTCAATTGTCTTATAATGGTTCTTGTAAAGTGAAGGGTAGAGAGACAGTTGTTGTGCAAACATTTCCCTTTCGTCAAACACCCTACGTCAACACCGATCCTAGGGATCACCATGCTTTAAACTGCATGGAGACGGCACACGGTAATTCTTGTGGGTCATCCTCGTTCTTCTTGTAATGTAATGTAAAAGGATATTTATAGAGGCGCGCTTTTACCTTGCGAGAGCCCAAAGCGCATATTACAGAAACATTCTAACTCAAAACACACACGCACGCACGCACGCACGCACACACCGCACACGCACACACACCACACACACACACACACACACGAAAAACAAAACCCACGCACATGCAGAAAGACACACGAGCGCGTCAAGGTAAGCAGACTCGCGTACAGAGCTAAGTGGATATCGTTAATCAGTCCGGGGGGGAAAGATGTGTCTTTAGGGAGATTTTAAAAGTCTTTTAAGAGTCCGTGTTACGCAGAGAAGAAGGCTGACCATCATCCACAGAGCAGGTGCCAGGTAAGAGAAAGATCGTTGGCCTAAAGTTTTCAGGCGAGCAGAGGGAAGCCGTGGGTCATTATTTTTTCTTCTTGTGTAGTACGGTCTCTGTCAAGACCTGACTGCTTCACTCACCTGTCTCGGGCTTTCTTCTCTCTCTTTCTTGTACAGCATGTACAGCATATCCATTTCATCTAACCTGACAGCCTTCATTCAAGTGGCCATGTTTGGTCATTCTCATGTACAACTCAGTGCATTTACTTCCTTTCTTTTTTAACGAGGAGAAGTGGCGCCAGCATTCAGAAAGTCCTGACCCTTTGCTGGGCTGTTGTTGGAAACCTGACAACCGCACCATGTTTTTTTCCCTGTGTAGGAGCACCGGGTCAGCAGGCAAGGTGAATTACAGAACACCTGTTACTGGTTCTTTCCATCGGGGAAAAAGCTAGGAGAAACATAAAAGATCCTGAGGAAAACCCAGAATGACATCCTTTACGTAATTTCCCATACAAAGCGAAGAGTAAGATGTCACACACTACTCCAGAACACTGCACCTTAGTAAACCTAAAGTATTACACACAACAGAAAGAAAGAAATATATACAGAGAAATAAAGTCAAGAGCACTACAAGCTAGCAACAACATAGAAAATAATTATGAGGACATCGATAAAACTTTTTCATACAAGCTCGCAATCACACAGAGTAACAAGAATAGAGATCAACAGACAATTTGACACGGCAGTTTAGCGTTTGGGAAGCTGCATTCTGCACGTCAGTTTATCCACCATAGAGGAGGCTGTGTTCAAACTCGGTACACGCCAGACAGTGCTTTAGGACACAGATAACAGGAACGTTTTCGGACACGCAAAAGACTTGACTCTGCATCTGGGCTGTCCGCTACAGAAAGCATTTCGAACACAGATAACAAGACATTCTGACGTGAGCCAGATGAGAAAACGAGGATCAAGATGAACAAGGTGATGGGGGGAAAAAGAAGAAGAAGAGGAAAAAGAAAAGAAGACAAAAAAAAAAAAAAACAGGACAGAGCGTGAAAAAGGAGGAACGAAATCACATTAGGTTTCAGCAGATGCAATGTGGCCACGGCAGGAAAGTTTCCAGTTTTAACAGTTCTTTGCTTCTCCCTCCTCAACTGCGCAACTCAGCAGCAGCAGTAACGAAATTGCCCGCTCATTATCCCTTTTATCCCTTTGACTCCCACCCCCGTTCTCTCTCTCTCTCTCTCCTCTCTCTCTCAAGATCTCGCAGCAGTTTTTATCAAGTAAGAACGAAAAAATTATCATATCATTTGCAAAATATGTAGCAGAATATAGTGATTTTCGAAGTAAGAATATTACAAGCAATCACTTGAGCTATTTGTTTCTGTAACGACGTATGTAGCGACATTCAGCACTTAGTCTGTGTTTTTGAATGGCTTGATGGTCGAAGGAAATGGATTACTGAGGTGCGCGGAGATTGTGTGTGCGTGTGTGGGTGGGTGGGTGGGTGGGTGTGGTGTTGTATGTGTATGTGTATGTGTTTGTAGGTGTGGGTGTTGTCACTTGTAAACATTTAATTATTTGTGACGTGTTGGAATTCTCTTTCTTTCGATTGTATAGTCTTTTGATGCAGTAATTGTAACCCCCTTGCCAACAGGCCTTTTTGCTATTGGCAATAAAAACTGTCAGTGTCTCTCTCTCTCTCTCTCTCTCTCTCTCTCTCTCTCCTCTCTCTCTCTCTCTCTCTCTCTCTCTCTCAAATTTGTTAATGTCAGACACTGCGAACAAGCTCGTGCACATGGCAGAATCTTTCTTGTTGTTTGAAAGAGTTCAGTTCTGGTCTGTAAGGTAAAGCGTACTCAATGTAACAGGACAGAGACGCTATGGACAGCTGAACAGCAGGTCTTCATACAGGGGGATTTGGCCATGAAACTCTTCATGGGCCAACGTTCAAGAAGGCCGTGTTGCGTTCATGGGCCGTGGGACCCATAGCCGTTTCGTACAAATTTTCACAAAGATCGGCTAAGTACTTTCTAAGATATTCCATAAAGAAGGAAAAACCATTACTAACGGCTATAACGGTAAAATAAAACATCGGGCATCATCCGTGACCCATAATGAACATACCTATAAATTTTCAGAAAGATCGGCCCAGTAGTTTTGTCTGGAGCGAGTGGCACACATTTTGACCACGGACAGACAGACACACAGACACACACAGAGCATTTCTTCATTCCCATTGTAAGTACTCCCTGGTCTATAAGAACTGGGAGCACAAAAAACGGGCTTCTGTATTCATGGGGACGCTCCCGTGGAGGTACTGACGTTTCACATCCAGTGACCATTACACAATGGCATCTGCCAGAGAGCATCTATGTCCCTTGACGTCTTGTTAATGGAATGCCTTGTGCGTGCCTGCACCGTATGTGAACACAGGGCAGCCTTCGACGAGCGGTTTAGGAGTACTTCCGACTGCTTAGCTCGGCAGCTGAGGACAGCATTCCGACTGCTTAGCTCGGCAGCTGAGGACAGCATTTCTCTGGGTCCCACCCGTACCTTCGGGTGGAATCCTTTTTTTTTTTTTTTTTTTTTTTCACTTTTCTCCTCTTAGTGTGTGTGTCTGTCTCTGTTGTGTCTCAATCTCTGTCTCTCTGTCTGTCTCTGTCTCTCTCTGTCCCCCTCCCCTCCGCCCTCCCCGCCCTCCCCCCTCGATTTCGATCTCGAGAGCACTTTTTGCGATCAACACTAGCAAACCTGATATAAAAGGCAAACTTCATGGAAAGCATGTGCGAGGACTTTAAAGCTAACTGAAGGCATTATGCAAAAATTCAGCGAGTACACTGGATGCACGCAGGGTGATGTTGGTAGTCCTCTTTCCTTCTCATTGAATTAGAAAATACTGAGACGGGAAAACACCGTGATTCATTTAATTTGATTGAAGTATTCGGATTACTGTCCTACAGTCTGAATCTGTTACGGGAGCTTCAACTGTTTGAACTCACGGTCATTGGTGAAATCGTAAGGTAAATACGGATGAAATAGACAGTCTTGTCTCTCGAAAGGCAGGGGGGGGGGGAGGGGGGGGGGGGGGGTATCAGGCGTCATGACAAACATTGTTTATGGGAAATTCTACAATTGTGGATGTACATCACTACAAATATCTTGGTATACAGTTTTCTACAGGTTTTTTTATTTGCTTTTCAAAATCTTGAGGGCAAGTGAAATTGAGCTGTTTTAACTATTTCGGTTCACTGTATAAATATGAAAGTAAATTGAAATTATTCTTCTAATCTATTTGAATCCCAGGTATAACCTAGAGTCCTGTACAGCCGTGAGATTTTGGGTTTGGAGAAAGGACATACACAAAAGACATTACACGTGTTCGCTATGAAACGGTTTTTAACAAGTCGTAAGATGTGCTCCGAATGATTTTGACTAACGGAGAGAGAGAGAGAGAGAGAGGAGAGAGAGAGATTGCTCAGAGAGAGCCGACCGAGAAAGAGCTATCACAGCCCAGCCGACCGCAACTCTCTATCACCGCGTTGAAATAACTCATAATACAATCCTTTAAAATACACCTTCTAAAAAAACACATAGGAAATTTCATTAAAAAAAACATTTCTTCCGTAAAACCTTAAACCAGATGAAAATTGTTGATCTCTCTCAGAACGACTAACGGTGATCGTTGTAAACTTCCTGAGAAAACACGCCGTAAAAGTGTCTACGATACTAGCTTAAAGTGGTAGTGTCTAAAATACTAGCTTAGAGTGACGCGTATGAATGAAAATAGACAGCGCGCCAAAGTGTCATAAACAGTGTGCATATGAACAAAAATTACTAAGTGAAAACGCAAACGTGTGTATGAATCGATGGTAATAAGTTTGATATAAACTCGTTTCTGCCAGTTGTTTGACGTGAGCGTGCGTGCGTGTGTGCGTGCGTGTGTGTGTGTGTGTGTGTGTGTGTGTGTGTGTGTGTGTGTGTGTGTTGTTGTTGTTGTTGTTTTTTTTTTTTTTTACATTCCAACGTTTAAACAACAAAGAGAGAAACCGTTCGAGCGAAGAAGACAAGAATAAAATATAATTATAATCGCAGTACAACCAGGCCTTGACGTGCCATGTGAAGTTCGAAAACAAACGTAAAAATCAGTCTTTCCAAGGAAGCTGTGTTGGCTTCGTGATTTCACTTCCTCACAGATTTCACGTGCAATCAATGCGCAATGTGTTTACGCTCACACAGGATTCCGAAAGAGGTTGGAATTAGTCAGCATACCTTCTTGATCGCACGTTCTCTGTCTTACGTACTTCTGCACAGTTCATCCTTCTATACTTTTTCTTTCCGTTACCCGAAAAAGTGCGCAAGTATAAAAAGCAATTGATGGAGAGAAGGAAGAAAGGTAGGTAAGAAAGAAAGAAAAGCAGAAAGAAAGGTAGACTTCGGGAAAACAGTTAGAGAAACAGCAAAGATCCTGAAGAAAATCCCAGAACATAGATATAGATTTCATTTTTTAAAAAAATAAAATATATATATATATATATATATAGAGAGAGAGAGAGAGAGAGAGAGAGAGAGAGAGAGAGAGAGAGAGAGAGAGAAGACAAAGCAACAATACGCAGGGGAAACATAGGGTTTTCTAGGGGGAAAAAAGAAGAAAGATTTATTTTGAAGAAGGAAAGACTTAAGGGACAACGGAAAGCAGGAAAGACATCTAGGAGAAAGATCGTTTTTAAAAGAAAATCCAGAAGAAAAGGAAATAAAGATTTATGAGAAAAGGAAAGAAAGAATTAGCAGAAAGTGAAAGAAAGAGAAAACGAAAAACTTAAAGAAAAGAAATGAAAACTCGGAAACAAAGAAAAGAAAGTCCAACACAAACAAAACTGAGAGAAAAAGAAAATAAAAAAAGATCTGAGACACACAGAAAAGAACAAAAAAGTTTAAAGAGAACTGAAGAAAGATCAAGAAAACAACTGAAAGGCCGAAAGACATCGGAGAGAAAAGAAAGAAGGTGTAAGTGAAAACAAGGAAAGAAAAATGCGGGAGGGACAGAGAGAAAAAAAAATCCAAGAGAAAGAAAAAAAATGTAGAGCACGAAAGCGGAAGAAAAAAAAACGAGAAAGATCTGGAGAGAGAGAGAGAGAGAGAGAGAGAGAGAGAGAGAGAGAGAGAGAGAGAGAGAGAGTACAAAACAAAACAAAACTCCAAAGCAAGGAAACAGGCATTCTGAGAGGATAATTCATGTCCAAGCCCAACGCAAGAAGCTTTAGGCATTACGAACGTGGGGTTTCCCATAAGGTTGCAAATGGGCAGTGATATTTCGGAACATTTTGTCAAAAAAAATCCATATCGTTATACGTCATGAGCCCTTCTCACCACATTTCACTCATGTGGGAGGTCGCGCGGAAGAATGAGGACGGGCTTAGCCACCACACACGCATGCACGCACACAAAGAGACAGAAACAGACAGATGGACAGACAGGGATGTGTACAAAAGAGAGAGAGAGGCGGACAGACAGAAGACAGCGAGACTCACAGACAGACTGACAAGCACACAGTAAGCAGACAAACAGACAGACAGACAGAGGCAGAGACCGAGACAAGGAGAGAGACACAGACAGACAGATGGACTGAAATATAGCGAGACAGACAGAGACAGATTGAGAAAGACAGATAAAGCGACAGACAGACAGACAATACACCACACAATACAAAGACAGACAGACAAACAGACAGAGAGAGACACGGAGACAGAAAGAGAGACATAGACGGACAACCAGAGAAACAGAGATAGATAAACAGACAGACAGTGGGGTAGAATGAGTGAAGGAATCAATGATTTATGAAGGTATGCTTATATAGCCCATTCTCATGCAAGGATACAGTGGGAATGGGGCAAGGCTACAGTGTGAAATGGGGCTGTTCGAAAAGAAGCCATCTCAAAGAACAAACACAAACAACGCATATCAGAAAACATCGCGATGAGGAACCCAAATCACGGAAGCAATTAACAGAGACAGACAGACAGACAGACAGACAGACAGACAGACAGACAAAGACAGACAGGCAGGCAGACAAAGAGATACAGACAGGCAGAGATAGAGACATAGAAAGTCAAACAGGCAGACAGACAGACAGAAAGACAGAGACGGACAAACAGGCAGACACACAGACAGACAGACAGACAGACAGACAGAGGCGGACAAACAGACAGACACACAGACAGACAGGCAGGCAGGTAGACAGACAGACACAGGGACAGGCATCTGGAGACGAAGACACGAGAGAGGCTGCAATGGATAGAGAGAAGGCTGCAGTGAGAAGGAGTGGGCAAGAGGAGGGGGGAGGTGGGGGGAGACTTGTGGCGAGCTATAAGTGATGTCCATTTCGCCTGAATCCACTATAAACACCGGTAAAGAAGATTCGAACTGATTAGTAAGATAAAAGAGCTAGCAGCAGCAACAAAAAAAAAAAAAAAAAAGAAGAAAGAAACGAAAGAAAAAGAAAGAGAGAGAGAAAAGGGATGAGGGAACGAAAAAAAAAAAAATAAAGATCATCTTCAGTTAAACTGTGACGGGAAAAAAAACGAAAGAAATGGTGTCAAAAAAACGGAGTTAACATTGGTTCTATCTCCATTCCCCATACAGTCCTTCGAATGAGACTATAAACCGAGGTTCCGTGTGTGAACGCACGCACACATCTTGCACACACGCAAAATCCCATCAACACAGCTTTCGGAAGAGAAGGCCAGTCTGGCCGCTGGTATGGACGACACGTTACACATAGCATGCACCTTCCCGAAAGATGGAGTATGGCTGCCTTAATGGCGGGACAAAAAAGAAAAACGGTCATACACACAAAACTCCACTGCCTGTCTATACAGGGAGTGTCCGCAGGAGTATCAGCCTGCGTATGCAGAAAGAAAGTAAGTATCCAAAAAAAAAGTGCAGGAGATAAAAGAAGGAGGTGGAGGAGAACGAACCGGAGGAGTAGGAGGACGAGGGGGGAGGAAGAAGCACAGGAGGTACAAGGAGTGTACAAAAACAAATAGGAAAAGGCCGAGGAAGATGACAATTATCACCACAACAGTAAGCAGTGGAAGAAGTCGTAGTTGTCTGTACTGAGAAGCTGTAGTATGTCTTACCTGAATGTCACAAACGTCATTGGCTGTACATCTTCGACAAAAACCGTTCACGAAGCCATCTCATCTGAAAATCAATCAATCAATCAATCAATCAATTAATCGATCGATCAATCAATCCATTACTGCTGTTGCTGCTGCTGCTACTGCTACTACTACTACTACTACTACTACCAAGAAGAGAAGAACAGTAATAATCATAATAGTAAATATAATAGCAACAATAATAATGATAGTGACTGTGATAATCATAATAATAATAATAATAACAAAAGTAATGATGATGATAATAATAATATTAACAATAACAATAACAACGATAATAAATTAATAAAAAGAGGGGATTAGTTACCGCCAAGGACACATACAAAGTTTATCTGTTTCCTTGGCGGTAACTAAGCCCCTCTTTCTTCTAAATTTTGCTTCATTTTCCGCCCTCAGTCACTCCGTTTTGAAGATAATGATCAAATCAACAATAATAATTACAATGATAACAATAATATGGCGTAACATTGAGATCGCTAATAAAGCAGAACCTAGCCTTACTTGCAGATTGTGCTACGAGGGGAGGTAAAGACTACACTTTTGATAGGAAAGCAAACATAAATAGTATACTTAAACTTGGTTTACTTGTACGTTTCCGCCAAATGGCTGGCATATAAAGACCATAATTTGTCCTCGATTTATTGGCTATACATCTTATTATCGAGTCACGTTATATCAAGTTTTGTACACGTGTTCCAACACAACAATGAACAATACCCCTATCATTATATGTGTGATGGACCAGTAAAATATAATTAATTTGTTACTTCTGTATGATGTCATATTCTCTTACCATGGTGTTGAATGCCAAGCCATCTAGTTTTACCTTTACGTGTAGCCATGAAATCTCTCTCTCTCTCTCTCCTCTCTCTCTCTCTCTCTCTCTCTCTCTCTCTCTCTCTCTCCTCCTCTCTCTCTCTCTCTCTCTCTCTCTCTCTCTCTCTCTCTCTCTCTCCTCTCAACTTTTCTTCCAGTTCTTACTATGCGTTTATAGTTTTAAAATAAAACAACCGAAAAAAAACGTTTTAGAGAAGAAATCCTCCCCCTGACTCATGAGAACGTCCACAAAAGGCCTGAGAACATGCCGTTTCTTCTCTGGTGGGTGCCCTTCAAACAGCTTCCAGCTGACTGGTCCCTGTGGAATGCCACAGCTGAAGCTGCAGCAGGAATAACTGGCTGTGAAGGAATGACTGGCTGTGAAGGAATGACTGGCTGTGAAGGAATAACTGGCTGTGAAGGATAACTGGCTGTGAAGGAATAACTGAAGGAATAACTGGCTGTGAATGAATGACTGGCTGTGAACGAATAACTGGCTGTGAAGGAATAACTGAAGGAATGACTGGCTGTGAATGAATGACTGGCTGTGAAGGAATAACTGGCTGTGAAGGAATAACTGAAGGAAATGACTGGCTGTGAAGGAATAACTGGCTGTGAAGGAATAACTGGCTGTGAAAGAATGACTGGCTGTGAAGGAATAACTGGCTGTGAAGGAATAACTGGCTGTGAAGGAATAACTGACGGAAATAACTGGCTGTGAAGGAATAACTGGCTGTGAAGGAATGACTGGCTGTGAAGGAATGACTGGCTGTGAAGGAATAACTGGCTGTGAAGGAATAACTCGCTGTGAAGGAATAACTGGCTGTGAAGGAATAACTGAAGGAATAACTGGCTGTGAAAGGAATAACTGAAGGAATAACTGGCTGTGAAGGAATAACTGAAGGAATAACTGGCTGTGAAGGACTAACTGGCTGTGAAAGTATAACTGGCTGTGAAGGAATAACTGGGCTGTGAAGGAATAACTGAAGGAATAACTGGCTGTGAAGGAATAACTGGCTGTGGAGGAATAACTGGCTGTGAAGGAATAACTGAAGGAATAACTGGCTGTGAAGGAATAACTGAAGGAATGACTGGCTGTGAAGGAATAACTGGCTGTGAAGGAATTACTGGCTGTGAAGGAATGACTGAAGGAATAACTGGCTGTGAAGGAATAACTGGCTGTGGAGGAATAACTGGCTGTGAAGGAATGACTGGCTGTGAAGGAATAACTGGCTGTGAAGGAATGACTGAAGGAATGACTGGCTGTGAAGGAATAACTGGCTGTGAAGGAATAACTGGCTGTGAAGGAATAACTGAAGGAATGACTGGCTGTGAAGGAATAACTGAAGGAATGACTGGCGGTGAAGGAATACCTGAAGGAATAACTGGCTGTGAAGGAATAACTGAAGGAATAACTGGCTGTGAAGGAATACCTGAAGGAATAACTGGCTGTGAAGGAATAACGGAAGGAATAACTGGCTGTGAAGGAATGACTGGCGGTGAAGGAATGACTGGCTGTGAAGGAATAACTGGCTGTGAAGGAATAACGGAAGGAATAACTGGCTGTGAAGGAATAACGGAAGGAATGACTGGCTGTGAAGGAATAACGGAAGGAATAACTGGCTGTGAAGGAATAACTGGCTGTGAAGGAATAACTGGCTGTGAAGGAATGACTCGCTGTGAAGGAATAACTGAAGGAATGACTGGCTGTGAAGGAATAACTGGCTGTGAAGGAATAACTGGCTGTGGAGGAATAACTGGCGGTGGAGGAATAACTGGCGGTGGAGGAATAACTGGCTGTGAAGGAATAACTGGCTGTGGAGGAATAACTGGCTGTGAAGGAATAACTGGCTGTGAAGGAATAACTGGCTGTGGAGGAATAACTGGCTGTGCAGGAATAACTGGCTGTGAAGGAATAACTGGCTGTGAAGGAATAACTGGCTGTGAAGGAATAACTGAAGGAATAACTGGCTGTGAAGGAATAACTGGCTGTGGAGGAATAACTGGCTGTGAAGGAATAACTGAAGGAATAACTGGCTGTGAAGGAATAACTGGCTGTGGAGAAATAACTGGCTGTGAAGGAATAACTGAAGGAATAACTGGATGTGAAGGAATAACTGAAGGAATGACTGGCTGTGAAGGAATAACTGAAGAATAACTGGCTGTGAAGGAATAACTGGCTGTGGAGAAAATAACTGGCTGTGAAGGAATAACTGAAGGAATAACTGGATGTGAAGGAATAACTGGCTGTGAAGGAATGACTGGCTGTGAAAGGAATAACTGAAGGAATAACTGAAGGAATAACTGAAGGAATAACTGGCTGTGGAGGAATAACTGGCTGTGAAGGAATAAACTGCCTGTAAAGGAATAACTGGTTGTGGAGGAATAACTGAAGGAATAACTGGCTGTGAAGGAATAACTGAAGGAATAACTGGCTGTGAAGGAATGACTGAAGGAATAACTGGTTGTGAAGGAATAACTGAAGGAATAACTGGCTGTGGAGGAATAACTGGCTGTGAAGGAAATAACTGAAGGAATAACTGGCTGTGAAGGAATAACTGGCTGTGGAGGAATGACTGGCTGTGAAGGAATGACTGGCTGTGAAGGAATAACTGAAGGAATAACTGGCTGTGAAGGAATAACTGGGTGTGAAGGAATGACTGGCTGTGAAGGAATGACTGGCTGTGAAGGAATAACTGAAGGAATAACTGGCTGTGGAGGAATAACTGGCTGTGAAGGAATAACTGGCTGTGAAGGAATAACTGGCTGTGAAGGAATAACTAGCTGTGGAGGAAGGAATAACTGAAGGAATAACTGGCTGTGAAGGAATAACTGAAGGAATAACTGGCTGTGAAGGAATAACTGAAGGAATAACTGGCTGTGGAGGAATAACTGAAGGAATAACTGGCTGTGAAGGAATAACTGAAGGAATAACTGGCTGTGAAGGAATAACTGAAGGAATAACTGGCTGTGAAGGAATAACTGGCTGTGAAGGAATAACTAACTGAAGGAATAACTGGCTGTGAGGGAATAACTGAAGGAATAACTGGCTGTGGAGGAATGACTGGCTGTGAAGGAATAACTGGCTGTGAAGGAATAACTGGAATAACTGAAGGAAATAACTGGCTGTGAAGGAATAACTGGCTGTGAAGGAATAACTGAAGGAATAACTGGCTGTGGAGGAATAACTGGCTGTGAAGGAATAACTGGCTGTGAAGGAATAACTGGCTGTGGAGGAATAACTGAAGAATAACTGGCTGTGAAGGAATAACTGGCTGTGGAGGAATAACTGGCTGTGGAGGAATAACTGAAGGAATAACTGGCTGTGAAGGAACAACTGGCTGTGAAGGAATAACTGAAGGAATAACTGGCTGTGAAGGAATAACTGGCTGTGGAGGAATAACTGAAGGAATGACTGGCTGTGAAGGAATAACTGGCTGTGGAGGAATAACTGGCTGTGGAGGAATAACTGAAGGAATAACTGGCTGTGAAGGAATAACTGGCTGTGGAGGAATAACTGGCTGTGGAGGAATAACTGAAGGAATAACTGGCTGTGAAGGAATAACTGGAATAACTGTGAAGGAATAACTGGCTGTGAAGGAAATAACTGAGGAATAACTGGCTGTGAGGAATAACTGGCTGTGAAGGAATGACTGGCTGTGGAGGAATAACTGGCTGTGAAGGAATAACTGGCTGTGAAGGAATAACTGAAGGAATAACTGGCTGTGAAGGAATAACTGGCTGTGGAGGAATAACTGGCTGTGAAGGAATAACTGAAGGAATAACTGGATGTGAAGGAATAACTGAAGGAATAACTGGCTGTGAAGGAATAACTGGCTGTGAAGGAATAACTGAAGGAATAGCTGGCTGTGAAGGAATAACTGAAGGAATAACTGGCTATGAAGGAATAACTGAAGGAATAACTGGCTGTGAAGGAATAACTGAAGGAATAACTGGCTGTGAAGGGAATAACTGAAGGAATAACTGGCTGTGAAGGAATAACTGAAGGAATAACTGGCTGTGAAGGAAAAACTGAAGGAATAACTGGCTGTGAAGGAATAACTGAAGGAATAACTGGCTGTGAAGGAATAACTGGCTGTGAAGGAATGACTGGCTGTGGAGGAATAACTGAAGGAATAACTGGCTGTGAAGGAATAACTGGCTGTGGAGGAATAACCGGCTGTGGAGGAATAACTGAAGGAATGACTGGCTGTGAAGGAATAACTGGCTGTGAAGGAATAACTGGCTGTGGAGGAATAACTGGCTGTGGAGGAATAACTGAAGGAATGACTGGCTGTGAAGGAATAACTGGCTGTGGAGGAATAACTGGCTGTGGAGGAATAACTGAAGGAATAACTGGCTGTGAAGGAATAACTGGCTGTGGAGGAATAACTGGCTGTGGAGGAATAACTGAAGGAATGACTGGCTGTGGAGGAATGACTGGCTGTGGAGGAATGACTGGCTGTGAAGGAATAACTGGCTGTGAAGGAATGACTGGCTGTGAAGGAATAACTGAAGGAATAACTGGCTGTGGAGGAATAACTGGCTGTGGAGGAATAACTGGCTGTGAAGGAATAACTGGCTGTGGAGGAATAACTGGCTGTGAAGGAATAACTGGCTGTGAAGGAATAACTGGCTGTAAAGGAATACTGGAATAACTGGCTGTGGAGGAATAACTGGCTGTGGAGGAATAACTGGCTGTGGAGGAATAACTGGCTGTGAAGGAATAACTGGCTGTGGAGGAATAACTGGCTGTGAAGGAATAACTGGCTGTGAAGGAATAACTGGCTGTAAAGGAATAACTGGCTGTGGAGGAATAACTGGCTGTGAAGGAATAACTGGCTGTGAAGGAATGACTGGCTGTGGAGGAATAACTGGCTGTGAAGGAATAACTGGCTGTGAAGGAATGACTGGCTGTGGAGGAATAACTGGCTGTGAAGGAATAACTGGCTGTGAAGGAATAACTGCCTGTGGCTGCCGTAGCCAGCGGAGTGGGAGTAATGGACCTGACAGCACGTGATGCATGAGACAGACACAAAAGGCAGGAGAGACAGAGAGAGGGGGGTGAGAGACTGAGACTGAGACAGAGAGAGAGACAGTGAGAGAGAGAGACTGAGACTGAAACTGAAACAGAGAGAGAGAGAGAGAGAGACTGAGACAGAGAGAGAGAGACTGACTGAAACTGAAACTGAAACACAGAGAGAGAGAGAGAGAGAGAGAGAGAGAGAGAGAGAGAGAGAGAGAGAGACTGACTGACATTGAGAGAGAGAGACCGAGACTGAGACAGAGACAGAGAGAGAGGGGGAGAGTGAGAGAGAGAGCGACTGAGACTGAGACACAGAACGAGAGAGAGAGCGAGAGAGAAGAGAGAGAGACTGAGACTGAGACAGGGAGAGAGAGAGAGAGAGACAGAGACTGAGATAAAGACAGAGACAGACAGACAGAGACACAAAGAGACACACACAGAGACTCACATAAAGACACTGATACATTTCACACCGCATTATTCACACAAAATATCATCATTTTAAAATGATATCATAGCAAAATCTACTTTGATGGTGCTTGTTTAAATGCTGGTATTAGTCAGAAAATGCTCACAAGGTTCAGGGAGAGAGAGGGGGAGATTGTTTACACAGGAAGAAAAGAGATAAAGACCTAATCCCTGGGTACACCAGCATCTCTTGCTGAAGAATACATTGTTAAACATTGTCCAAAAGTGAAGAAATCCCTTATGTCATAAGATCATTTTTTTTTTGCTCAATACCCAGGGGTTCATGGCACCTAAAACTTCGCAGAATCAACAAAGCAGACTCCACAAAATGTGTTTTCATTCCTATTTGTACGCCAGTGATGTTGTAAGTTTTCAAAGCTTGTTAATTCTTTTTTTTTTTCTGAAACCAGATTGAATTTTATTTCATAGATCATATGACTCAAAATAATCATATACGTGTTTTTGTAAAGGCTTGAATAACACTGGCGAAATAGACCAAAAAAAAAAACACCATACACGTGTTTTTGTAAAGGCTTGAATATAACACTGGCGAAAAACTGACAAATAACCATTCACGTGTTTTTGTAAAGGTTTGAATAACGATGGCGAAACTGACAAATAATCATACACGTGTTTTTGTAAAGGCTTGAATAACACTGGCGAAACTGACAAATAACCATTCACGTGTTTTTGTAAAGGCTTGAATAACACTGGCGAAACTGACAAATAATCATACACGTGTTTTTGTAAAGGCTTGAATAACACTGGCGAAATAGACAAATAACCATACACGTGTTTTTGTAAAGGCTTGAACAACACTGGCGAAATAGACAAATAACCATACACGTGTTTTGTAAAGGCTTGAACAGCACTGGCGAAACAGACAAATAACCATACACGTGTTTTTGTAAAGGCTTGAACAACACTGGCGAAAAATAGACAAATAACCATACACGTGTTTTTGTAAAGGCTTGAACAACACTGGCGAAATAGTTATGGGTCTATGGACCGATGCTTCAGGTCTGTCAACAGACTTGTAGTCGGGAATGAATTCCCCAACCTCTTGTCCTGTAAAGTGACCATTTTCAGTGTGCTGGTTCTAGTTATATGGGAAAGTTTCAGAAATGACTAGAGCCGAATATCTTAGAAACGTTACTATTAACTCAGTAGAGTCCAGAACCTCCCGTTTTCTTCATATATATAGAATGGTGAATGTCATTCATGCAATAAAAGGTCCTGACGGATGTGAACGATTATTCTTAAAAGTGTAATCGTTGATCTTCCAAATTCACATCATTAAGTAGGATTTTTTGTTTGATGATACGTTCTGTCATACTGGTCAAATGGTACTTGTGATCATGTGGTGTGAAACTGCTTCCGTGATATGTTTAGGATGGTGCGCGCGCGCGCGCGCGCGCACACACACACACACACACACACACACACACACACACACACACACACACATACGCACACGATAGACAGACAGACAGACAGACAGGTAGTTAGGCAGGTAGGTGGGTAGGTAGATATAAAGACAGATAGAGAGATAGAGAATTACGCAGAGAGAGAAACAGATATAAGCGAGTAGGTAGATAGGTAGATAAATAGACAGACTGGCTGACAGACAGACGGACTGACAAACTGATAGGTAAATAGATCGACAGGCAGACAGAGAGACGGATAAGATAAGATAATGTTGCTTAGCCCCAGCCGACCGCAAAGGGCCATTTCAGGCCTGTCACCACGTTAAAATCAACTCACAAGTCATTCATTCACACAATTCTTTTTAAAATACATCTTCTGAAAAACCATCTGAAAGTTTGTTAAAAAGAAATCCACTGTGAAAATTCAGATCCGATGAAAAATGTTAACCTCTTTCAAGAACTCAAAGCTCGCGTCAGGCGGAACGTCTCTGAACAAGGTTTTTATGGAATCTGCTTTAAAACTGTTTGTCTCACATCACGCAAGGCCCAACACTCTAAAAGACATGTTTCATTATGAGTGGCACATGACATGGAATGTATCATGAAGATTCTTCACTCTTTAAAAGGTAGGAATGGGTAAACGGTCTGTGGCCGGCATAGAACCGTTTCTTGTTTGCGACCACCAGACGTGGATGAGAGGAACTCCTAGGTTTGGATGGATCTGAAAGTGTTTGTTATCCGTCTGTGTATTCCAATCCTCCTGCCAGAGGTCTCTGACATAATCATTAATTTTTGGTTTCAGATCTGAGCAGGGGATATGTATATTAGACAATTTTCCTGTTGTGGCATTCTTGGCCAGGCGATCAGCCATTTCATTCCCTCCGATGCCAACATGACCAGGAATCCAAGCCAGAATAATGTTGTAACCCTCCACTTTCCATATGAGAATGGAGGGAGAGATAGGTTGGGGGCAGATATTTAGAAGGGAGAGCCCCTTGGCCAACAGAAACTGTTCGTGTTCGTTTTGTTCGTTCAAAACAGAGAGACCAGAATGAAAAGAAACAAGGTGTGTATACCACAGACACATGCACAATGGAGTCGAAACGAAAGGACTAGGGGCGTAAATAAAACCTCATCAACAAAAGAATCGGGGCGATGCTGACAACAACGCAAACACACCACACTGTCAGCATCAAGGCCAAGGCCAGGGAGTGGGGGAGGGGAGGGGGGGAGGGGAGACGCGGCTGTAAATAACCCCCCAACACATGGTCACAGCAGGCATCGGC
>JADBJO010021595.1:0-2500 GCA_016801955.1 Conus betulinus
TACATCTTCTGCTACGTAACAGTATGTGTTGCGTTGGTGATGGGGAAAACAAATGCATTCTCAAAATTAGCCTTCCGCAAGATTATAGCCTCCAAGGGAGACATCTCCAAAGGGAACACTCACTATATTCACCTAATCATCACCCTGGTCCAATATTACTGGTAGTTTAAAACCGATTTGTTTTGCTCAGTACCTCGGAATGCTAACCTTGACGCCATCTGCCATTTTCAGTGTTCAAGCAAATGCTATTCCAAAAAATGCTGGCGGTGCAATACTATAGTAATATTGCTGATTTCAAAATGATTAACAAAAAAAACAACACTTCAAAACCACAAAACAAAAAACACAAAAAACAAGTTCCACATAGAAAGCAATAAAAGAAATCCTGACAGCAAAACAGGCTTTCACTTTCTTTTGAAAAGTTAGAAACAGATACCAAATACCTCTTTTCACCAGTGCTGAGGACATTGTCTTGAGTGAATCCGCAAGGGACTGGATTAGATTACAACAATAATTCAAAGAATAATTCCGATCATCAACTCCAGCATTCTAACAAAGCCGCTTTGTGTTGCAATGACTGCAAGAAATATTCATATCTAAATAAGCTTGCTCTGTATGTCTTAATTAAGAAAAGGGGGAGATAAGCATTGTTGTACTGCAGTGTTACATAATTAGGCCCTAAGTAACACATAATGTGCTTGAGTGGGTGAATGGGGAAATAAATGCTTCTCAACAGGAGCCTCCAGCAGATTATGACTCGGGACTGTCCGAGGGGGAGAACATCTCCAAAGATGAGGAAACTAAACTAACATATCATAACTCCTGGTCAGTTATCTGGTAATTTTAAACGCTGATTGTTTTCCTCAGTCACCATTTGAAATTGCTAACTTTACAGCCGGGTCGTGTTCTTTTCAATTTCAAGCAGAATGCTATCCCATAAAAAGGCTGGGCAGGAGCAATACTATAGTATGTGGTTTGCTGTAGTTTTCAAAAAAAAAAAATCTGGGGAAAAGTGATGAGGAGAAAAAAAAAAAAGAAAAAAAAGAAAAAACAAAATCAGAAAAACGCAAGTTCCACATAAGAACAATTAAAAAAAAATCATGAACAACGCAAAACACGCTTCATTTTTACTTATTGAAAAGGTAGAACATATCACCAAATAACCTCTTAAGTCCGAGGGCCTGCTAGGACCAGTTCTTGGAGACAGTTGACTGCAAGGGACTGGATTAATTAAAACCAATAAAGTCCAAGGATAATAACGTAGCTACTTGCATTCCAGCAATTTACAAAACAGCTTGTGTGATGCAATACTTAAAGAAATATTCAAACATAAATAAGCTTGGCTCTTATGTCTTAGATTGAAGAAATAGGGGGAGATAAGCATTCGTTGTCTGCAGTGGTACATAATTATGCCTAGTAAACAGTATGTGCTTGAGTGGGTGAATGGGAAAAAACAATGCTTCTCAAAATTAGCCTTCAGCAAGATTATAGACTCCAAGGGGAGACAATCTCCAAAAGGGAGGAAACTCAATAACATATCATAAGTCCTGGTCAGTTACTGGTAGTTTAAAAAAAACAATGGTTCCACATAAGAAGCAATAAAAGAATCATGAAACAGCAAAACAAGCTTCATTTCTTTTGAAAAGTAGAACATATACAAAAATAACCTCTTAAGTCACAAGTGCTGAGGACCAGTTCTTGGAGTGAATCCGCAAGGGACTGGATTAGATTAAACAATAAATCCAAAGATAAGTAACTGATCATCACTCCAGCAATTTACAAAGCAGCTTTGTGTTGCAATGACTGCAAGAAATATTCAATAATAAATAAGCTTGCTCTTATGTCTTAGATTGAAGAAAAGGGGGAGATAAGCATTCGTGTCTGCAGTGGTACATAATTATGCCTAAGTAAACAGTATGTGCTTGAGTGGGTGAATGGGAAAAAAAAATGCTTCTCAAAATGAGCCTCCAGCAAGATTATAGACTCCGAGGGGGAGACAATCTCCAAAGGGGAGGAAACTAACTAACATATCATAACTCCCCTGGTCAGTTAGTTGGTAATTTGAAACCTGATTGTTTTTTCCTCAGTAACATCGGAAAGTGCTAATTTGACGCTCTTCTGCCTTTTCAGGTTTAAGCAGAATGCTGTCCCGGAAAAAGACTGGTGTGCAATACCATAGTTTTTTTGTTGAGTTTAAAAAAAACAAAACCAAAGGTGCCACCTAAAAAACAAAAAAAGCCATGAAACGGCAAAAGAAGCTACATTTTCTTGTGAAAAGGAGAAAAATTAAAAATGATAACCTCTTAAGACACAAGTGCTGAGGGCCAGGTCTTGGAATAAATCTGCAATGGTCTGAATTAAAATAAACTAATAAATTCCATTGATAGGTAATTGAGCACCATTCCAGCAACCTACAGAGCAGCTTGGTGTTGCAATGACTGTAATAAATATTCAATTATAAACAAAGCTTACTCTTATGTCTTAGATTGAAGAAATAGGA
>JADBJO010021595.1:20000-25000 GCA_016801955.1 Conus betulinus
TCCATCCCCAGTCCCGACCCCCACCCCCACCCCCAGTAAACGAGCACGCACTAGAACAGAATTGTACCTGTCACCCAGCTACGCCATCCCCTTGGAAAACACATTGTCAACATCCATGTCAACCTCCAGCTTCACTGTCTTCCGTTCTTCAGACGGCCATTTGTGGCAGAATGGTCGTTTTCCTTTTTCTAGGAGTTTATAGTTAATTTGGGTTAGGTCCTCACCCACTGAAGTTCCTGATTGTTTCAGGTTTTCTTGTTTGTTTGTTTGTTTGTTTTCGTGAGAACGAGTCCTCTTTGCCTGCGAGAGTAGAAGCGCACAATAATGGGGCGTGGTCTATCGCCCCCCTGTGGCACCCTCCCTGATTGATGGCCAATCTCCACGTCACTCTTGGAGATAGGGACACCGAATTTTGGAGAGAAGATGTCCACACACCTTGACACACAGCTCTCCGCCGTCTCATCTGGAGCTTCCCGGACACCGTATACTCGGAGGTTCCACTGGTGTCCGTGCTGCTCCTGGTCGTTGAGAGCCCGTCGCAGTCCGGTAGTCTCCCTGGTTCGCTGCGCCAGCTGACCCTGCAGTCCGCCTTTTTTCTCCCCGTAGCTTGCTGACCTCGGCTTTCAGGTTGTCCTTCTCATGTTGCAGTTCAAACACTCTCCCCTCCAGTCTGTCCAGTCTTGTTGTCAAAGTCACAGCCAGCCTCTCCATTTCTCCCTTACGTTGCTGTATGTTCTCCTTTGTCGCCAAGGTGACTAAATCTTCCTTGTCGCCAAGGTGACTAAATCTTTCTTTGTCGCCAAGGTGACTAAATCTTTCTTTGTCGCCCAGGTGACTAAATCTTTCTTTGTCGCCAAGGTGACTAAATCTTCCTTTGTCGCCAAGGTGACTAAATCTTCCTTTGTCGCCAAGGTGACTAAATCTTCCTTTGTGGCCAAGGTGACTAAATCTTCCTTTGTTGCCAGTCTGCTGATGGTCGCCTGCATTTCATGGAGAGTTTCCTGCATGGCCATACTGTCCTCTGTCTCCTGCCTCTGTTTCTTGCTGTCTTGTTTCACTCTGTCAGATTCCGGACTATCACACACGTCACTTGCCGACGACGTTGATGATGGTTTTCGTTTGCGGGTCGTTCTGTTCGCAAAGTATTTAGATATTGTACTGGTCATAACACAGAGTTTTGAACCTAACATTGTAGAAGTCAGTTATTCCAGATAGGGTGCACTGTCACTGTCACAGAAGGGAATCCAAGTGGTAATCGTATCCAGAAGACGTATCCAACATGAACACAAACACAGTGCTCCCTTACTGCTTACTCAAAACAAAATCCACAGCGCATACAGAAAACATATCATACTGACTTTTTGGTTGAAAAAAAAGTTCAGATGCGCGTACACAAAAGACACTGTCGCTCCCTGCTCACATGTTCGAAGTTTGAATCAGGTCATAGGTCACCCGTGTATTACGACATGTTGAATTCTCTGTTTATGATAAATTCTCAATACACTCGAATTTTTTTTTTATGTACGTTTCAAAACAAAGTCCAATTCCTCAATAATGAAGTACAATAGCTTCAGTGTTGTAAAATGATGAACAACTCAAGTTCAAATCTTTGCCAGGTCATTTCTACAATGATGGAAGAATTGATGGCCTGCACTTGTTTTTTTACCCCACCACTTAAATGTTCAGCATTGTATTGTGGTCAGTCAGTGGGAGATTGCATCTCATAGGAGATTCAAGTAAGGGTTGTTCTCTACAGTTCTTAGCCGCTGACAATGCTTGGGTTATTGAACAGCAGAGCGGACAACTCAGACAGTTCCTTATCTTTTGATCTCCCTTGCATCCTTGAATGGATCCTCAAGCATGGGCTCAACTATTGTCCCCAACATTTTTATACTATCTGCATAATGTTTTTAGTTTATCAGCAATTTTTTCCTCAACACACTTTCCTTTTGTTTCATTTACTACCCTTCACTGGCTGCTTTCAGGGGTGCAATTGGATTATTTTTTGAACCCTTGGTTGGTGAGAACACCACAGAATTATGGACTGTGGAATGTCTCTATTTGACGCCAAGAGCACATGCACAATTAGTCGTGTTTCCTTCATGAATCTCAAATAGACCTTTTTTCTCAAAATAATTATGGTGGTTCTTTCATACAGGTAGTGAAGGGTTCTCATGTTAACATGTTTTTTTTTTAGTTCTATGTTGCCAGTGTCTGTATCTTCGATTTTTCTTCATAAAGTTCAGATCTTTGCCAAGTCATTATAGCAATGACGGAAAAAAATGTTAGCTTGCGCATTTTTCCCGCCACTACTTAATTGTTTATATATATATATATATATATATATATATATATATATGCAGAACAATTAATTACTATTCATGGCATCTTCACCAGTGTCGTAACAGACAGTTGATATCCATGGCTGCGTGCAACCCAAGTTACAGTTTTCACACAATATACAGAGCTGCTCACAGATGCATTATGTGTAGTCCTCCCGGAAATAACAAAACAGCATGAACACACATACGTTGATTCACCGACCTTCCGGTCAATCTCTCGACGTCGTCGTGACGGAGAATCGTGAGGCCTTGTAATATACGAGTCTTTTGCTGACCTGGTGGTCAGCCTCTCCATGTCTCAGAACGGAGACAGCGGCTGGATCACGGGCTGTCCCCACACCTGGTGGCAGTCAGCTCCAGGCCGGACTTGGGGGCGTCACCCACACCTGCTGAACTGATTGGTACGAAAACAAATGACTCGGTCTCTCTTCGACTCCATGTGATGCTTCTACACCAGCGAACACATCTTAGCATCAGATGATCGTCTGTCCATGGCCCCATGTCATCAAAGCACTGTGGTGGGTGCTGTGGGTAGTAAGGGATCTCTTCATATCCTTGGAATCAGCTATGCTTTAGCAGGACACAGTCGCTGCTGATCAAATCCTGCAATATGCTAATTCAGACATCTTCTTTCTGCTCTTCCCATGTAGTGCAGACTTAGAGAGCCACGACGACTACAGGGGAATTTCTGATCCACGAGCATAATCATTCATTGACAACATAGTCGCCTCTCTACACTATATGTAACCAAGCATAAGTCAGTATTTCGCTTGCGCGCGCGCACGCACGTGTGTGTGTGTGTGTGTGTGTGTGTGTGTGTGTGTGTGTGTGTGTGTGTGTGTGTGTGTGTGTGTGTGTGGGGGTGGGGGGGGCAGGCTGTGTGAACACTCTGCTGCACGCGTACGCGTGTCTGTGTGTACGTATGCGTGTGTATGTATAGACGCCACTATTTATAAGGAGATACATACATGTGCGTGCGTGCGTGCGTGCGTGCGTGCGTGCGTGCGTGTGTGTGTGTGCGTGTGTGTGTGTGTGTGTGTGTGTGTGTGTGTGTGTGTGTGTGTGTGTGTGTGTGTGTGTGTGTGTGTGTGTGTGTGTGTGTGTGTGTGTGCGCGTGCGTGCGTGTGTGCGCGTCGTGCGTGTGTGTGTGTGCGTGCGCGCGTTGTGTGTGTGTGTGGTGTGGGGGGGGGGTACAAGTGTGTGTGCCTGATTGAATGCATATACACACATACACAAACGGACACACAGCCATGCATACATACCCACTTCTGTAAATTTTACAGTTTGCACACTTGCAACGCTAGTCACTGTCGCTTACCCAGTGCACAGAAAGTCATCAACAGACAGGCACGTTCTTCTCCACGTGCTGTTTTCTATTGACCGGTCGGTAACATGAAACTCTCTACGTTTATTTTCCTCATGTTCTGTAGCACCGTTTTACTTGCAGAGAGCGCTTCTTCTCATGTTTAAGCCTTCAAAAACGGTTTGACAACAGTGGTTTTTACTTCCTATGCATGATCTTTGTGTGTTGGAAGAGGGCAATAATACTGCAAACGTTGTTCATAGCTTTTTACTCAGCAATGGTTTTTAAAATTGTCAGACCATTCTTTAAAAAATGCTGAAGTAATGTGTCATTGCGAATGCATGCAAAACGTGTTGTAGCACCAATGAAAGTTGCCTTTATGGGTTCTGCTTGATTGATAGTCAAATGGTAACAGTGTGCATGGTTCTCCATTGATTTCTTTCTTCTGCCATTGAGCAAGGTCAGTGTACGATAGTGCTACCGCCGCCCCCCCTCCCCCTCCCTCCCTCCCTCCCTCTCTCTCTCTCTCTCTCTCTCTCTCTCTCTCTCTCTCTCTCTCTCTCTCTCTCTCTCTCTCTCTCTCTGTAACAGACCGAAATGGCTCTGACCATATACTTTTGGAACTGCACTTTGGCTTTTCACAAGCTGCTGGTCCTGATGTAAAGGAGTACATGAGGGCTGGATGTCTTGAGAAATTGAAGTGGAAAGATGGTAATGAAAACGCTTTTCGTAGTATGATTAATGACGATGATATTCTGCAAGTACTAAAAAGAGCCTTTTTTATTTTCATAGATGAATATATATTGATATAGGTATGTTTGATAATTGTATTATAACGGAAGCAGAATGTGTTTAACAATAAACTACGAACAAACAAGTCAGGGTGAGAGGAATGAATCTCGCTTTGATCGAGAATGTAAAGTGACAGAATCAAACACGACAAAAACTTTTGCCGAACTCATGAATGAAGACCACGTAAAATACTGTAAGGCTCGACGAGAATACTAAAATAGGTTGCAGAAAACCAGAGCACAACAAATCTGTGTATTTAATCATTTCATACACTCGGTCCATATCCAGAAGGAATTCTGCCAAATTCTCGTAACATTTCTGTGAAGACTTATACACAGTAATATAGCTCCTAAAGAGTGGTGCCAGCATTTAAAGAAATGTCAGAAAATGATGTTCGTAGTGAAACATGAACATGAGAAATCAAAAGAACAAGTTGCTTGGGCACAGTCCCATTTCAAAGAAAGACATTCTATTTGCGCGATATAAATTAACAGAATGGAAAATATGGTGGCCCTGGTGGTCTGTTTGGTGAGCTATTTAGAAATTGTAGTGACATTAATTGA
>JADBJO010021596.1:0-10000 GCA_016801955.1 Conus betulinus
GTCACTGTGTTTTCCTTGCGACGCGGTCTAAATGAGCATTCAGAAATCTCTATACACACCCCACAGGGGGAAGAGAAGCCTGATTTACTGACCACCGAATCTCTCTGTGAGGACAGTGACGATTAGTATCTCACAAACAAGTGGTTCCATACGGTGAGACGATAGGATGGGATGAAAGAATACCCCGAGTCCTCCCCCTCTCGACCCTGGTTGGAGGTGTGTATAGGACTGCTCAGACTTGTTGTCAGCCGAGAGCATGAAATCGATTTTTGGCAGTTAGCATTCCACATACCTTTACCAGACCACCCCCTTTCTAACCTCACGAGTTTTTATACTACTTCACACTGACCCCTCAAGACTGCAAAATTCGATCAGAACAATAATAGATCTAAGAGAACGCCTTCTTAGACGAGAAGACTGGTAAACTCCTTGATACTCAAGTCAGTTTAGCTATGGTATCATTTCCAGGAAAAGTGAGTTGGCCCAACCAACCATTTTCGACCCATCTACTGTCTTTTTGATGTAGGTATCGTGGGGTCGTACCACCATTGACTTCTGTAACACAACCTCCCCCCCCTCCCCACGACCCAACTCCACTTTACCAAAATGCCTACTGAACCTGATCTTTTATTTTCTCGCTGTTTCAGTAGTTTGATCTGCCCTTCATTATAGCAAAAGCTCTATCTGGTGGTTATGATTCTTTGTTACAATCTGACCACTATCTTTATGTTCACCCTGACTTTTGCCAGTATGCGATTCTATCTGTTAAGATGATAAGTAATGATCAAGTGATTCAGAATTTTCAAACAGGATCCTGAAATATGCCTTTGCTAGGTTATTATAAAACTGCTACAGCTGATGCCTTATAAATATATGGATAAGTTGCTTGGGATGAGTGTAGTGACTTCTACAGTCTCACACAACATCTGTACCTGGACTAAGTGTAGCCCAAGTCCAATGTAATTTGAATTCATAAGAAACAGGGAAGAGTTTGTAGCTGACTGAAAATGTTGGGTTAGCCATTACCGATTACTGTCTCCAACCCTTTTGTAAGCTTAATGCAGCCTTTTAAAAAAAGTGGAGATTAAAAGTTGTATTAGAAACTCTCCCCATAGAGAAAACCTTTGCTGGTTAAGTCCTCACACCTCTCTCAAGAGCAGTAAAGGGAATAGGGTAATGTTGTCACTTGACGGCAAACACCAGCCCATCAGATTCTCACCTACAGACCGAAAGGAAGTTTCTCCTTTAATCACAGAAATGGGAAGATCCTGGTCAAGGCTACGGTGCTAATAGCTGACACCGAACTACTCCGCCAAAAGCCATGGAAACAACCCCATGTCTTAACTGGGTCAACACCATCACAACAATCTACAAGGGAAGATCATCACCAAAGCCCCAGGAGGATATCCACTACCCTCTCTAAAAAAGCTAAGTTAGCTAACCACCTGGACTCAAGCGCCATCACACCCCCCTCAGTTTTATGATGAAACAGTGAGAACCTCTCTACTAGTACCCACTTTGGCTACTGCACAGGATGGTATGCAGTGAAGTGGATGTATAATAACCATAATCCATTTCAGAGTAACTTAGACGAGGCCCCACTGTATTCCAACTTAAGCGGCTGCACATAGTGCAGGCAAGTAAGTAGGAGTGAGAGAAGGGCCCCTCATTGTGGTAGTTCCAATGAGAACTAAAACCTTGCCTATCTAAGTGGCACGTACATACTTACCTATGTTTGAAGTAAGTAAAGTTTGATGTGTGAAAGTGCACTAAACTTGTGTCCATTTCCCTGTTGTTCATCAAATGTTGAATGTTTAAACTTTCTCTTTCAATTCTGTCCTCTCAGAGGTACAGTACTTTTTAAGAGTACAGGCCTAAGGAACCTTTATCTCAGAGCTACGCAAGAGTATTTAACAAGTTTCCGTAACAATAAAATTTCTTTTGATGACTATACCATAAAGTTGCTCCTTCTACCACTAGTAAGAGAGAGGGTGTGGTGACATGTTTCAGATAAATTCTCCATCAAGATAATTCTCCCAAATTCTTCCCTTAGAGACCCCACCTTCCACTCATCCTATCTCTCATCACAAACACTATCCACGAACAATCTAATATGACATCTCCTCTACCTGTTCAGAGACAGAGCTTCAGTGAACCACTTACAGTGACCATTAAAATGGAGGATTTACCCAGATGGAAAATTCTGCCCCAGAAATCGATGACCAGGAAGAATAAACTGTTCCCAAGTCTCGCGTTCAAATTTTCTATGTGGGCAGGTATTTCTGACAGTGGGTGCTTTTCACTCTAAGTGTACACAGGAGAGGCGGTGCAACACCTAGCCTTTCTTTGCACAAACAGGATGGACATTTATTCTGAAACATGCATGGCAGACTGGTCAGGGCCTAGATGTCCCCAGACAGCCCACTTTTTCGGTACGGGCTGGATTGGTGCTGACAAGACTCTGCCCTGTGTGCACTCACCTGACAGACCAGCTGCGGAGATCTCTATCAAGTTAAAACGCCCTATCACACCAACCACATTAATACCAATATATAAGATGAAGAAGAAGACGATTATGATGATGGTGATGAGATAACACGCTATACAACATACACCAATCTATAATGATGATGATGATGATGATGGTGATGAGATGATGAGGAAAATAATAATAGTATAGTAATAATAATAATAATAACCAGACCAACAAACAATGTAAGGATAAGAATAATAATGGTTTATGATAATAATGATGATGATGACAGTGCGACGATTATAAGTGATGAGAATCTACGCTAACTACTACTCTATTGACTTATTAACAATCTGAATAATAAAAATAATGATGAGGATGAGGTAATGCTGATGAGGATCGATGATGAGTCATGATGATGCTGATAATAATAACAGCAATGACACCACAACGAACATTTTACATCCTGTTTATCTATTTGTCTAGCATCATTCCAGAGGCATAATCACCCTACTGGGTGCCGGCAATAATCTAAAACGCAGAAGCCCACAGCCGCATTCCATCGCGCTTCGTCGGTCTATCTGTCTGTCAATCTGTGTGTGTAGGGTGTGTGTGTGTGTGTGTGTGTGTGTGTGTTTTGTGTGTGTGTGGTGGTGTGCGTGTGTGTGTGTGTGTGTGTGTGCATGTTGTGTGTGTTTGTTGTTTAATTTTACTTTCCCTTTCAGATGTAAGAAAACACAACAAATCAAACAAAATGTTTACAAAGGACAAAACCAAAACCTATATACAAAATGTGGGGCCCGCAACTCGTGTACTGTTGAAAATTCATGAACAGAGAAACAGGATACAAGCAGGCAAGATTTTTACGCTCGACACTTGCTTCTCTTCTGTCACCAAGTATGCTAGCCTGCAAATCTAACTTCTCCTCCTCCACCCTACTATCTCCCCCTTTCCCTCCACCCCCCACAAACACACATTGCCTGAATGCTGTAGCTTTGTGTCTCTCTGGTCTCATCTCTCTCTCCTCTCCTCTCTCGTCTCCATCTCCTCTCCTCACGCACATTTACACTCCACAATTTGTGTAATATTCTGAATTGTCGTATTTCAGTAAAAAGTTTTGTTTACCTTTTGGTTACAATCACACACAGACACACGAATCGATATCATAACACAATATACTCAACATCTCGTTTCAACAACCAAACCTTGGAAATACATTTTCAGGCTAAACGTCTTTCCATCACGACCAAACGCTGGCATCAACATTAACTCACCCATACACAACTTGCTCTACTCCTCCTATCACAAGTAAGACAAACGCAGAATGCCCAAATCAATACTGTCACAAGTCGCAACAAATCAATGGCATGAAATGTGGTTGTGCTTGCAGAGCTTGAACCACACACCAGATCGAACCTTGAAACAAGTCAAATCAAGAGAGAAGACAAACGCTTTCAAACAATAAGTCACCCCTGGAAAACATACAGGTGACCTCTATGTTGCATGCCAGCATAAATTGAACTCTATCCACTGAAACTTTCACCTGAGGCGAGTTATACAACTATCTGTTAATAAAGGGAAGAACATTCACATCATACTGTGTACCCAAACTACTGAAGTCAAGTACACAGAACGACAGAGAGACTGCAAAAGCGAGAGAAAGACAGATTCATCGCGACATCGTTCTAGAGCGCTGATGAGCATTTGGAGAGCGAGAAACCCCTTCTCTTTCTCTTCCCATTCGATAGACACATATTCGACTTCAGGTGGTTGAGAGCTAAAATGTCTTTATCCATTACTTTCCCTCATTCCTCCAAGGATATTCCTCCAGTGTCCTTGTTCGTTTTAACGCACACTCTCTCGACTACACCAAGTGTGTTGTGTAGTGTGTGTAGTCACACTACAAACATATATACGCTATCATTAGCTGAACCATTAGCTAGTGGGGGAAAGCAAACGTGCTGTTTACCAATTCGTTTATCCGTCTTATATGTCTACCAGTGATCGTGGCCAAGATTTGAAATTTACAAAAAAAAATCTTTGAAGATGACAAAACAATGTATATTATGCGTAACAAACACCCTTCATTACTGTAGCGTTAGATCAACCGTCGCAATTCCGTTCTCGAAGGGCAATTCTATATGTACCCGGCTGTTCCGCGTACAAAACTTCCTTCTGTAGCTGCAGCGAGAAACCGCCTTTCTGCAATCCTTCCCTCAAAGGCAATTCTGTAATGTATCGCTTGCTCCGTAGGCCTTTCTGTATGTCTTCGCCTGCTTTCCTAGGGCCTGTTCATTGTATCGCCTGCTCCTAGGCCTTTCTGTATGTATATCGCCTGCTCCTAGGCCCTTTCATCAGCTGGAGGAACTCATCAGCGGGAAACACTGCTGACTGGTCTGTGATCTTGGCGTCAAATAGAGACATACCACAGTCCGTAATTTTATGGTGTTTCTCTCCACCCAAGGGTTTTCAACAAAGAATCTGACAGCACCCCCAAAGCAGCCAGCAAAGGTAGTAAATAAAACAAAGCGAAAGTGTGGAGAGGAAAAAGTTGCTGACAAAAACTAAAACCATTATGCAAACGGTATAAAATGTAGGGGACAATCTTTGAGCCTGTGCTTGAGGATCCCTTTAAGGATGCAAGGGAGATCAAAAGATATGGGAACAGTCTGAGTGGTCAGCTTTGCTGTTCAATAACCCAAGCAATTCTCAGCGACTAAGAATTGTGCAGAACAACCTTTATTTGGATCTCATAAGAGATGCAATCGCCCACTGATTGTCCCCAAACAATATAATGCTGAACAATTAAGTAATGGGGGAAACAAGTGCAGGTTAACAATTCTTCCATCATTTAGTAATGACTTGGCAAAGAGTTGAAATTTTGTAAAAAATGGTTGAAGATGAAGAAAATGGGAAAATGTATATCATAAATATGAAAACCCTCCACTAGCTGCCTGAGGGAACTGTCGCAATCCCTCTCGTAAGGCAGATCTATATGTATTGCCTGCTACCTAGGTCCTTTCGCTGGATCGGACTCACCAGGGACCACGGCTGATTGTGTCTGTGCTCTTGGCGTCAAATAGAAACATACCACAGTCCGTAAGTCTATGACGTATTAATATATATATATATATATGTGTGTGTGTGTGTGTGTGTGTGTGTGTTGTGTGTGGTGTTGTTCAGCCCAGTTTTGACTTCCGAAATAGACATATGGGATACAGACATAGGGCAAAGCAACAGAAAAGAAATGTGAAGAAGACAGTGGTAGAATGATCCGAGTCTGAGCGAGAAGTAGGAAGTGTGGCGAGAAGAATGACGCAAGGTGCGTAACACACGGGAGGGGGGGGAGGGGGGGCTGGAGCTCTCACAGCATTTAAAAACACCCAACAATGATAGCAAATCCTCACAAGCCATGTGCTGAAGGAAAAACTACACGGAACTTTGTTCTACTCACTCTGATATGTAGCTTGTTTCCTGTCGTTTCGAATCCATCACAGCTGTTGCCATCTTGCTGGAGTTGCTGTGCAGTCTGACGCTAGGCTTCTTTGCTTGTTTGGCTTTATACACTAGGCTAGCGCAAGGCCTAGCGACCGCAGCTGAGCGCGCGCTCATTGAGTCATCGATTCAGGAAAGGTCAGGCCGATGCTTGTTGAGGGAGAGGGAGGGTGTGTGTGTGTGCGTGCGTGCGTGCGTGCTCGCGCGCGCCCGTTGTGTATTTGTGTTTGTGTGTGTGTGTTGTGTGTGGTGTGTGTGTGTGTGTGTGTGTGTGTTTGTGACCATCGTTTTCATATTGTAAACGGATTACAATAGTTAGCGACCTGCAGTCGATACACACATATATGCACACACAAGGTCTGCTACAGTTTTAAACTGAAGCAATAAGAGGCGGTTTTTCTTATTTATTGCTGTGTACCATATTGATTTTTTTTAAGTTTCTGAAAATGGGAAAGCATCTTCATTTGATCTAAATTGGTTGTGTGTGTGGGTGTGTGTGGTGTGTGTGTGTGTGTGTGTGTGTGTGTGTGTGGAAAATATATCTGGCTTTGATGCTATTTGTAGCATGTTTTGACATTAACTTCTTGTTTTTTTGAGACATGCATAGGAATAGAGTCGACTTTGACTTGATGAATGCCTTAATATGCTCCCACCTCTTCGAGTCAGTAGGCTGGTTTCTAAACTATATGGAAAGAAATTATCATCTTCCTTTGTTTCTTACCTGGTAAGGGTAGGGTTTAATTAACATTGGTGAGAATTTGTGCCTATATGACCCATTTTCTGTTTTCGTTTTGGTTCGTTCGTTTGTTTGTTTTGGGGATCTCCCCTATTAAGATAGCCACATTCAATATCGAGTCAGATGGCCAAACGTATTCTGGTGTACCGTTTTGTCATGTGTGTCCATGACCACGTTCACGCCCACCAAGGACCACATGTCATTTAATGTACGTGGTGAACATTCATGACCGCATCTTTCGCAAGGCTGCTCTACATGTATTAGGCTCATTGCACCCTCATTGCACACACACACAACACACACACACACACACACACACACACACACACACAGAGGTGTGGGAGGGGCTGGAAAGTGTGTGTGTGTGTGTGTGTGTGGTGTGTGTGTTGTGTGTGTGTGTTGTGTGTGTGTGTGTGTGCTGTGTGTGTGTGTGTGTGTGCATGAGAGAGAGAGAAAGAGAGAGAGAGTCAAAAGCAGGTAGAGGGGCCAAAGGCACAAGTATACAACGTTTCAACTTTGTATTAGCATTAACACAAAGAAATACAATCATTTAGTCTAAATAGGCATGAAAGACTTCTGGTATTAAAATTATTAACACATTAAATGCAGACTCGCTCGCCATCCCTGTCCATCCAAGAGAGAGAGAGAGAGGAGAGAGAGAGCGAGAGAGAGAGAGCGAGATCTAGAGAGAGAGAGAGAGATAGAGAGAGAGAGAGATCCGTGAGAGATATCGATAGAGTGAGGGAGAAGAGAGAACAGAGAGGAGTCCTGATGGGAGAATTTTGAGTTTATAAATGAGGTATTCCTTATAAACGTACCTATGGCCGGCGTCATATCGTGAATGGTTTCCAGAAACTACATTCTGGAGGAGTGTTTGTATTGTAACTAAGACTTTGTATAATCTCCAAAATGTATATACAAGCTAATATAGAAATTCTATTAAAAACCTGAAATAAAGGTTCTAAAAGCCTTGTTCAACGTAACCTACGCGAATACCAAATGGTGAAAAATTGAAAGGAAAGGAGATGCTATCAAATGATATTAAAAAATATCTATGTACGATTAAGCTTACATATCTAACTCTGACGGATATATGCATGTCTATGAAAAAAGAATGCATACATTTTGGGTGCCATTACAATATTAAGAACACACCAATCATTTTTATCCACTATTCAATTATATAGATGTATTGGGGGAGGGGGAGGAAGAGGGGGCTGGATGGGGGGGGGGGGGGGGGGGGATTCGAGAATGAAAACAAAAAACACACACAAAAAAAAAACTGCGATGGTTTGAATGCGCGAGAATGTTGCTTACGCATAAGTATGCGTGTATGTGTGTGACACTGCGCACGCGCGCCGCGTGTATGTAATGTTGGTGTGTGTGTGTGTGTGTGTGTGTGGTTTGTGTTGTGTGTGTGTGTTTGTGTGTGTGTGTGTGTGTGTGTGTGTGGTGTGTTGTGTGTGTGGTTGGATTGATGGAAATGCAGTACTACATCAGTTCACTTGACTGTTCTTGCAGCACTGAAGTTGTTTGTTTGTCCCAGTGTCACTCATATTGCCAAAACGCTCTGCAACAACCCCACCAAGCAACTCGGCTCATGTTTCATGGGGGCATTTGGTGTTTTCGTCTTACTGGGTTGACCACATTCTCGAGGAAACACTGCTTTGACAACTAACAAAACATATACCGACAGGGCAAACTACTTTGACAAATGACAGAAAATATATACACACCGACAGGACAACAACAACAATACACAAAAAGGGAAACACAAGGAAAGAAAGGTGGTTGCCGACTATGCCTGTGTGCTGCCTCTACTACAGAAGAGAAGCCCAAAATTCACTCCAGGAATATCTGCTGTGGCTAGAATGTGATACCGCACAATATATTAATGGCTATTCATAAGCAACGCTCTCTAACCCCTCTCACATACACACACACAAAGGATGAAAGGTGGCCTGGCGGTCTCAAAGACTGGTACTTGCTCATCTCACACGGCGGAACGCGTCCACTAGGTCTAAGTTCAATACCGTGAGTGCCTAGCATAGAGACAGATGGGATTGCTATTCAGCTTCATGCACCGTCTATCTGGTGGTAAGTGTGTGGTATTAGATAGATCCCCTCATCGGGTTGCTCTGGGATGTAGCTGTTCTGCTTGGTCATGTCATCTGAGTACAGACGTTAAACCTGAGAATGAAAACCTGATGTAGATCGTCTAAGCATTTCCTTACTCGTTCTCTAGTTTCTAGTTTCGCTAACTTAAAAATCTCTTTGGCAGTGAAGACAAGGATATATGTAACACGCAAGTCCAAAATGTGGACACAGATTGTGTATAATCTGACTTTGTCGTCGTCGGTTCAGTTTACGCGCGCGCGCGTGCGTGTGTGTGTATGTGTGTGGTGTGTGGTGTGTGTGTGTGTGTGTGTGTGTGTGTGTGTGTGTGTTGCAACATGGTACAATATAACATTGACATTTCTGTTGAAAGTTCAGCTAGCTGTCTGAGAGCACAGCCTTCTGGGTCCACGTGTGAGCGAGCGTGTGTTCAGAGGAAAGGCTTGTAGCAGGTGCGGTCGGTGCGATCCGAGGCGCGCATGGCGCGGGTACACCGCCATGAACAGCCCGGTGAACCGCTCTGGAAGTACTTGCAGGGGTCGTCCAGCAGCTCTTTAGCGGCGGTGGACCTGGCAACGTCGTCATCCATGGCGTTATCATCATTACCATCATCTTCGTGTGTATCATCGTCGTTTTCAGTGTTGTTACCTTCGTCGATGTCATCGGTACCACCGTTGTAACACACAGTAGTGGTCTCCATCATCGTTGCTGTCATTGCCACCGTCTCTGAGCTGTCACCATCATGATGGTGACCATCACCGATGTTGTTGTTGTCTGTTAAGATCACCAGTATGTTAGTTGTCTGTTGTCATTGCCGCCACCTTCACCTTCAGCGTCATCGTGTCTGTCATCATCGTCATAGTCGTCATCATTATCGCTCTTATTCTCTCGCTTTTGTCATCGCTACTGCAGACGTCACCATTTATGTCATCGTCATCATTTCAACATTAAGAAACGGGAGTGTCGCTGCACTGGTGCCTTGGTTCAGTGTCAGTTTTGTTATAAACGAGACTATCATAAAACCCCCACCACCTCTCTCTCTCTCTCTCTCTCTCTCCTCATCTCTCCTCAATTCTCTCTCTCTCTCTCTCCTCTCCCGTCCTCTCCCTCTCCTCCTCTCTCTCTTCTCCTCGGTCTCTCTCTGTGTGTGTGTGTGTGTGTGTGTGTGTTGTGTGTGTGTG
>JADBJO010021596.1:17500-29290 GCA_016801955.1 Conus betulinus
AATTTCGGTACAGGGGGATTTTTCTATCGGAGTTAAACATTGGTTCTGATTCCATTCCCCACACAGTCCTTCGAATGAGACTATAAACCGAGGTTCCGTGTGTGAACGTACGCACAACATATTGCACACACGTAAGTTCAGCTGTACTACTGTTCTGTATTTCTCTGTCGGTCATTCAGATTCATGAATCTGAACCTTCTTAACCACTATATGTTAATGTATGCATTTGTCAGTCCACGTAATTTTATCCTGACAGCCTTTCAGACATTAAATTGTTAGTAGGCAATGTCCAAATGTTGTAGAAGCAAATGAACTATTATAGTTTTTATAAACTGGTGCTGTGTCATTAAATGTACAAAAAATGTTCATAGCCCTAATGCTCGGCAGAAATTTGTATAGGAGAGGGAGGATGTGCATTGGGAGAGAGTACAGCTTCTTCCAGAGGATTTGCCTGGGGGGGGAGGGGGAAGAGATACTTGCTTTTCAACAAAATATAAGTTTGATAGAATTTATATAAAACTCTGTGTGTGTGTGTGTGTGTGTGTGTGTGCGTGTGTGTGTGTGTGTGTGTGTGTGTGTGTGTGTGGGTGTGTGTGTGCGTGCGTGCGTGCGTGCGTGTGTGTGTGTGTGGTGTGTGTGTGTGTGTGTGTGTGTGTGTGTGTGTGTGTGAGTGTGTGCGTGTGTGGTGTGTGTGTGGTGTGTGTGTGTGTGTGTGTGTGTGTGTGTGTGTGTGTGTGTCCACATACACTTGCTGTGATTACTAAACCCTTAACTAGTACCAAACCAGTCATTTTGAAAGGTGGCTGAGTGATGCCCAAGCTGTCTGGGATGAATCACATAATGTTAGTTTTCCAGATGACTTAAAGTTTGAAGCAGTGAATAAGCCACATGACTGATTGACAATAACTCAGTTTGTAACACATTTTTTGATGGAGAATCTAAGTTTTCTTGTGCCAGCAGAAATCCCAAGCATTGCAACTACAAGGTTTGCAGATATTCAAAATGTCTCTTTTATAATTCAAACATGGTCTTGTGTACCCCAGCATTGTTTTAGGTTTTCAAAATGGTAAATGCAAATCTGCTTAAAACATCTTAATTTTGCAAGAAACATGAAAGGTCAAGACCTAAGGAAAGAGGCAACTGAAAGAAACTGAGGCAAGTTGCTCAGGTTGGTTGTCTTAATAATTGTGGTGTGATTTTTATTTTTTGTATGTTTTGTTTGATGGCAGTTTTGTTTGATGCTTCGTATCATGAAATTCAAGTCCTTTCATTTACAGAATGTTATTTTTTTTATGACAAAAGGGGATCCTTGTGACGAACTGGTATTGTTTTTAGTGGGGGGAGAAAGACTATCTAGCTCAGCCATAACGGTTTTCAATAGGGCACATCGAACAGCATGAACATATATCTTAATAAACAGACTGTCTTTGAACAGATGGTGGCATGGAATATATCATCCAGCTCAGTCATGTCAGCTTGGACTGGCAACATAACAAGCTCTTGGCATATAAATTGTTAGCATAATTTTCATTTACATTATTATGAGAGTTTTTTTTATTATATAAACTGTTTCCAGGATTCAATCTGTGACAAATTAATTTTGTCTCATCTCAAAATGACATCCCAGAATAATGACAAGGAATGTTATTTTCACCATTCCAAACATACGCCTCTTTTAGGACATTAGTAGAGTCTTTAGACAGATAAGATAAAAATAATGAAGCCTCGAACGCTCAGATGTCCAGTAAGAGATGTAAAGAAGAAAAGGTTTACAGACAGGTCTCACAAGAGGAAGAGGATCTGATATGACATTAGGAGGTCCACTGTAATGTGTGGTTTTTGTAATGCTGTTGGATGAGCACTTCATTTTAAAAGGTATTCCATTAGGGAGGGAAGTGGCATAGTGGTTAAGATGTGCGTGGGTTGAGCCCAAACACAAGCCCGTTATGAAAATTGGACTTGAAATATGTTTAACTTCAAACCTTGCCAGTAGGAGGCTGTCATGATTCATGAAGATTTTGATAGACATGCATAGGAAGCAATAAAGACAGTTTCAGAGTAATAGTTTCAATTTACCATGCATTGTGAATTTCAGTATTAGTTCTTCTCTGTGCCATGTTTACTAACAATCTTTGCATTGCATTTGCATACATTTTTTTTCTTACATCTTAATTATTTTTCAGGCGAGACATGCCTATTCCCATACTTATGCCAGTGATAATAAAATAGGTAAGCAATTATCGTGATAATGATCTTAAGAGCAATTCTAAATAATTAATTTCATATTTGACGTTCATATTTCACAAAGTGTTTGATTACATACTACATGTATGTTTTGTTTAAGTGCTTGGTGTTTCTTTTATGTGGTATACTGCTATGCAGCCCTTACACTTTTTTTAATTGTGCATCAGGTTGATGAAAAAAGAAACAACCTCTACTTTATTCTCAGTGTTTACAGGCAGAAACCAAGATTCTTTGATGCTTTTTTTTGTTGCCCTCTGCTAATGAAAATATCGCTTCGCTAGTCGTGGGGCCCAGCGTGAGTGAGGTTCCACCCACCCACCCCCCCTACCCCCCTGAGGACGTTACCACATCAGTCCAGCAACCAATCCCCTGAACTTGCTGACACAGTAAACCATGACATGACCTCACCAAGGGAACAGCTGGAGAAAGGAACTGAAACTGAGGTCACTATGAGAGCAGTGCTTGAAGGGCCACAGAACCTGAGACAATTTTTCAACTGTGCTAATCAGTGAGTGAGGATGAGATGATATAGACGATGCTACAGGAGTTCAATTTTTGGCAAGAGACATACATGACAATGGCTGTACTCTATTCCTTTTCAAAATAAATATACCCAGCGTCAAAACCAGGCCTGAGAGATACAGACAATTTTTTTTATTTGTAATTGTTTGTCCCTGTTGGTCTGGCAGATTTATTATCATTTCTTTTTAAAAATTTGCTTTTGTTTTTGTTTTTGCTTTTGCATTGCTTGCTTTGCTTTGCTTCGCTATGCTTTGCTTTTGTTTGTTTCTGCAGAAGGCGAATTGTACATTGAACTGAATTAAGACAAGATTACACAGCTGTATATCATACCGTTTGACGTCGCCCTCTCCCCCCCTCTCCTCCGAGACCAATTCACGCTTCGTCTGAACAAGGTTTCTGATCTCTACACGAGACACCCACCCACCCCTCACACCACTCCAAAGCCTCCAACCCTTTCACCCCACCTCCGACCTCACACATTCACAGGGCCCTCCCCCCCCCCCCCCCCCTTCCATCTCCCTTCACCCCTTTCCTGTGCTCATGTGTTACCGTGAAGCCATCTGACCGGATGTAACTCTTCGTTGCATAATCAAGGGCTCGGTCCTATTGCCCCACCAGGGCACCACACCACCAGTGGGATTTGGCACCATAAGAAAAACACAATTTATACGCCCATGACCAAATCGTTTTGAAGCAGTAAGTATAAATTTGAGCTGGCGTTCAATATTAAGTTGCTAATTGATCAAAACGAACACAGCTCCCCACAATTATTTCCCTTGTTTGGGGGATTTCCATAGACGAAATCACACAATCAAATATAATCAATTAAAGGACTTCCCCTTAGTTGGACGTCACATTTCAGGCCTTTGCACTCACCTTGACCACCTGTCTTTGGCGCCAGCGGGAGGCTCCCGAATAGTCCCATTCCTTTGATTTAAATCTGTCTGCTTGGAACCACCTGGCATTGTACCTTGAGGGCCATATTGAACAGAAAATGAGGGAGAATCAACTTGGGACACACCCACACACACACACACACAACCCACACAACACACACACACACACAATTCTCCAAACTTGAATTGTTACGAGTCTATAAATACTGACACCTTAACAAAGGCCTTGGCGCATCAGTGTTGGTATGCAGCCACAACAAAAGTACTGTCTGCTCTTCCTTCTCCCGCCCCCCAACCCCATCCCTCCCCATCCCCACCCTCTCAGCATCCCCACCCTCTCAACTTCCACCCCCCCCACCCCCCACCCCCCCCCTTTCCTCTCTTCCAGCCATATTCCCAACCACCGCGAGGGCCCACCACTACAAACAGACAGTTAATGCTTTTCCTTTCATCGTCGTCTGAAACCATTACACCCCTCTACCCCACGAGAACGCAGTGACACCCCTTGACATGGCAAACATGAGCTGCAGTGGTGTACAGGAATGGTGAATATACCACCATCCATTTGAATGTCGGGTTCTCTTTGCCCCCCCCCCTCCCCGCCACAACATTCCCCCCCCACCCCCCCCACCCCACCCCACCCCACCCCCTCCAGCTGTGTTAAACGCAGGACAGGCAGTTTATAAGCAGCATGATGATTCTGATGCTTCTCCCGGTTTTTCTAGTTAAAACAGAGAAAATGTGGAAAAGGTGGCCCAGTGGATAGGCACATACACATACCTAGGAAGCGAGAGATTCCCGGATTCTTGCTTCGAATCCTGGGCGAAGTGAGGTTTCTTTTTCCTCTCCCACCCATTTTTCCACAAGGCCTTAAGATGGGCTGCGTGCTAGTGTTTCGGATGAGGCAATAAATAAACTGAAGTCCCCGTGTGGTGCTCTAGAATGCGCTAAGCGCAATGTGACAAAAACAAATGCAAAGAGGGGGTTTATTTTTCACTTTCCTGTAGGAAACCTTATTTTGACAATTAAAGCAAAAAAATACACAAAAATGAGAAACACAACAGGACAATAAATGAATTAATAAGCAAATAAATGAATGAATAATAAATGAATAAATAAATAAATAAATAAAGGAATAAAAGGTGTGTCGCCCAACTGTGGGTAAAACGTGTGTGTGTTGGGGGGGGGGGGGGGGGGGGGGGGGGGGGGGTGTAGAGATGTTTGCATTTGTGTAGCTTCCTGCAGTGTGTCTGTGTGAGCGTGGTGTGTGTGTGTGTGTGTGTGTGTGTGTGTGTGTGTGTGTTGTGTGTGTGTGGTGTGTGTGTGTGTGTGTGTGTGAATTAGATTCCTTTTCATTAAATGAAAAATGCTGACATTTCTGTTCATAATGTTTTTAAATGTCAGTACAGCCATGGGTTCATCTGACAATTAATTCGTTTCAGTCAGTCAGTCCGTCTGTATGTGTGTGTGTGTGTGTGTGTGTGTGTGGGCGTGCGTGCGTGTGTGCGTGCGTGTGTGTGTAGAAGAAATTTTCAGACAATGACAGAGTTATCATTGATCTGTAGTAACAACACACAAACAACAATATATCATCATCGTCAACAACAATAATAGAATAGTACAATGATGATGATGATGATCATGCTGATGATGATTGATGATGATGATGATGACGACGACGACGATGATGATGATGATGATGATTATGATGATGATGATTGATGATGATGATGATATAGATAATGATGATAACAACAACAATAATAATGATAATAATGACGACGACGACGACGATGACGATGACGATGACGATGACGATGATGATGATGATGATGGTAGCAATAAAAAGAAGTAAATAAGTTATTTACGAAAAACAAAAGGGAGAAAAAAACAGTCCGTAGGATAATCAAGGGACGTGAAGCGACATACCACGTTCTTGACCTCACTCCTCAACCATGGCTGTGGACATATTGCACGTGCAATCCACATTGGATAGACAGCCTCTGCTACACTACCACTCTCACAGCACAAGAACAAGGCTGCGTGCACAAGAAACCCACCTCATTCTCCCCCATCCGTCCGCTCCTGCACACGCACGGGCATTGAAAGCCCACGCTTAGCAAGCTGAGGTCCACACGATTGTGGATGTACCACAACAAGTGGTTTTTTTTCATTAGATACCACGACGCATCACGTCGATACATATGAATAATTAACAATAATAGATAAAATTAATAGATCTACAATCAGGCAGCAATACATGATTTACAAATAGTTGTTCCCACACATAGGCATAACACACACACACACACCACACACACACACACACACCACACACACACACACAGAGAGAGAGAGACAGAGGAGAGGACAGAGACAGACAGACAGACAAGACAGACAGACTGAGAGACAGACAGAGAGACAGAGACAGAGAGACGGAGAGAGAGAGCAAAGGATCGTCCTTGCAATACTTTAGCAGCACATCGATGACAGCATGACTGATGTATATATCACAGAGTTAATTGTAGCGGTACCACACCGTACCCAGGCATTACCGGCAGTAGCAGTGCTTTGCAGCAGCAAGCAGCAGCATCAGTTTAATTGTAGGTGCTATAGTCCGCGGCAGTAGCATAGTGGTAGCAGAATAGTACGGAAGCAATGACAGTTCCAGTGGCCTTTGAAAAAGTATTGCACCTATAACAGACAATGTGTGTCTGTGTACGTTTCGTGTTTATGTGTACTACTAGGAGCCTAACGCTCGCATAACTGGATTGGAGTACGGCACTTTTGTGTCATTATGGGAGGCAAACAGTTACAGCCCTTGATTAACGCTGTTTCCGGTCTTCGAGGCAAATTAAAAACCACTCAAGGCAGTACACTGCAATTCAAAATGAACTTCATGGTGAACAAAAAAAACACTTGTACAGATAGATAGACAGACAGACAGAAGATAGATAGATAGACAGACAGAAGACAGACAGACACAGACACAGAGAGGATAGTGGGTAGGGGGAGGGGAAGAGAGATTAGAGAGAGAGTGGGAGTGGAGATGAGAGGTGTAAAGGAGTAGGGATGTGTGTTCAGACAGCGTATTCAGTGTATGGTTGTACAGAGAAATTTTGCATATGGATGTTAATCATTTTAATCGAAAGATCAAGTAAGTGAGACGGGAAATCTTTAAGTTAAAGGGGAGAGAGAGTGAGGAGAGAGAGAGAGAGAGAGAGAGAGAGAGAGAGAGGAGAGAGAGAGAGAGAGAGATCTTGATCACCATCATCACCATCCCCATAAGCTCTCCCCCCCTTACCCCCAACCCCTCCCTCCCCCTCTTCCCCTCCCCCCCCCCCCCCCCCCCCCCCTCCACACACACACACACAAAAGGCACGAACAAAGTGGCAAGGGTGGCAGCTCATACACAGTTCAGTGAACACGATTCCTGTCTTTTTCCTCGATCCCCCCTCTCGGCCTTGACCTTGCCTGTACGATGACGTCAATCAGCACCATTTAGAGGCGCTAGTGTAAGAATTGCACAAGCCAAGCCGTGCCGTTTTCTGTTCAACTCTTTCAGATTGCAAACGGAACTTCGACAACATGGCCGCGGCTGCAGTGGAGGCAAAGCGACAAGAATTCCATGTGCCCTCATGTGAGTATGAAATTTCCGTATGCTTTGCCTTCATCAGTGAGTTCTTAGAGTCTGTTCACGCTTGGGGATGTTAGACTTCAAAAAAAATAAATAAGTAAAAAGGAGCAAGGAGAAGGAGAGCGTTGATAAAAAAAAAATCTATTAATTTGATGCATGGAGAGCGCTTTTATTATTTGCACAATTTCTGGTTTGTGGGTTATTGTTTAGATAGAATCATATACAGTCACATCCACGTTCAATTCATTATATAATGAAGTTACTATTGAACAATGAAAAAAGAATATGGTCCACAGATAAAAGGCTTGAACGATTGCATCCTACATTTTGGGAAAATTGGTTTTCCACGAATTCAGTCGAAGCTTGTGTATCAAAGCTGACAAATATCGTGGACATGATAAGATTTCATACTTCTCTGGAGGGTGTTCACTGTTCACGCATTTTTCTCATAACGAAATTAATTTCTTGAACATCAAGTTTTTAAATTACTTTTTAGGTGTTTTTCTTAACGCACCTCTCTAGATAGTTTATCCGCAGTTTCATCACCAGATATGCCACAGTGTGATGGAATCTAGCTAAAAGATATCCCAATTCCCTACAACATAATGACATGTATATACTATCTTATTTAAAAAAGAAAAGCTTTTTCTTATTTTTGATCCCAATTTTGCAAGCTTATAGCAGGCTGACTCGGAATCAACGCAGAAACGTGTATCATAGAAAAAGTGTATTTTGCCTTCATCAGTAAGTGCATCATAGAAAAGTATATTTTGCCTTCATCAGTAAGTGTATCATAGAAAAGTTTTTTTTGCCTTCATCAGTAAGTGCATTATAGAAAACGTATATTTTGCCTTCATCAGTAAGTGTATCATAGAAAAGTGTATTTTGCCTTCATCAGTAAGTGCATCATAGAAAAGGTTTTTTTGCCTTCATCAGTAAGTGCATCATAGAAAAGTATATTTTGCCTTCATCAGTAAGTGCATCATAGAAAAGTATATTTGCCTTCATCAGTAAGTGCATCATAGAAAAGTGTATTTTGCTTTCATCAGTAAGTGCATTATAGAAAAGGGTATTTTGCCTTCATCAGTGAGTGCATCATAGAAAGTGTATTTTGCCTTCATCAGTAATTGCATCATAGAAAAAGGGTATTTTGCCTTCATCAGTAATGGCATCATAGAAAAGTGTATTTTGCCTCATCAGTAAGTGCATCATAGAAAAGTGTATTTTGCCTTCATCAGTAATTGCATCATAGAAAAAGTGTATTTTGCCTTCATCAGTAAGTGCATCATAGAAAAGTGTGTTTTGGCCTTCATCAGTAATTGCATCATAGAAAAAAGTGTATTTTGCCTTCATCATAAAGTGCATCATAGAAAAGTGTATTTTGCCTTCATCAGTGGTTGTTGATGACCTGTCTATTGCGTTTGCTTTACCTGCTGTGAACCAACCCCTCCCATACTCTCTCCCACCTACCCCTGTTCCTACTTTACTTCTCCCCACCCCCTTCATTCGTCGGTTGCTATTTGACGCTCCAACTTTCTCTCCACCTGTTCTTCCCTGTCTGTGTCTTGTCTGTATTCGCGTTCACAATTCTGATTTTCAGATGTAATGTGTCAGTATCATCAAAGACATTCAAATGTGACTGAATGCACACACACACACCACACACACACACACACACACACACACACACGCGCGCGCGCGCGCGCGCGCGCGCACGCACGCATGCACGCACGCACGCACGCACGCACACACGCACGCATTCGTTTACCTGTGATGGTGTTTAACAACTTTGTTTCTTTTATATATATAAATAATGTTAATGGATCAGTTCAACGTGAAATAAGTTTTGCTGAACGTATTTTCCAAGTTGTTATTGAAACGCGGTTGTTGTTTTTTTTGTTTTTTGTTTGTTTTTTGTTTTTTTGTTGTTGTTTTTTTTGTCTTTTTTACTTCATCTTTGATCTATACCCCAGGCCCTCTTCCCCATGTACCGTCCCAGTCGCCCCCTCTCCTCACACACTGGCGTTGTTCCCACGCCCCTCGTTCTACTGGCTGTCCCATACACAGCCTCATCCGGGTGGATCCTGTTGCGACCCTTTGCACCGAAGTCTATACAGAGCGATCAGTGTCAGGGGACCATGAAGCAACCCGCCAGGGTAGGCACCGCACTGCTGCCGAATCTCTTTGGTGGTATTCAGTGGTACTTGTTTATTGACGTGAGGTTCACTTGTCACGGCTATTCGCTGGGGCAATTCCAAGATTATTCCTTACTGTCATTTTAACTCGTGTATATTTGCTGTCATCACCACCATCATCATCATCATCAGTATAGTTATTATCAGCAGCAGCAGCAGCGAGCGGCGGCGGCGGCGGCGGCGGCAAGCATTTTTGCGTGATTTCATGTGACATGACGTAGTGAGGAGTTTGTCGTTCGGTGTTCAGATAAATACGACTATTGTTGAAACAATGTGTGTGTGTGTGTGTGTGTGTGTGGTGTGTGTGTTGTGTGTGTGTGTGTGTGTGTGTAAAATGACAGTTGACAACAACAAAAAAACTCTCCTTGACCCCGACTTCTATTATTAAGAAATTTGAACTCGTCAGCAATACTGTGTCTCCTCCGGTTTGGTGGTCTCATGTCGACTTGACATTAAATCCCTTGCGACTGGCGGCCCTCCGGGGGGTTGCAACCTTGCCGTGGTCGCAGGGCTTGCGCGGTCCGGTGATCCCTTAGGTTTTGCTGTCGGGGGCATCAATACTTGAAGATAGGCTAGTTTTTGAAAATGCTTCTAGGCCTGAAAAGTCATGTTGCTGTCTGGCCTAAGCACAATGTGGTAAGGAGCTGATGCCCCTGGTAGGGCCTCCCATGTCAGATAGGCTAAGGGTGAGACCCTGACTAACAGTAACCCACCTTTTTCCTTTTGTTTTTCTACCTTCTTGTTTGGCTCTTTTCTATCTTCGTCTCCCCTTCAAGTATTCTTTTCCACTCTCTTTTCTCTCTGTGGTCTTCTAAAGATCCGCCGCGTTTGCCGTGCGGGCGCGACCTGTGACGGAGGGGAATGAGATCCTGGTGATTGAGAGGGCAAGCGCCCTCAACACACATCACTTTGGTTCGGATCTCTCCTAGACTGGAGGTACACTCTGGCCTGGGTGTATTTTATTGGCTCCCCAGCATGGGACTGGGTCAAGACAGGCAGTTTCTCCGGCTGGCCAAGATAACCCCTGCAGTGCTTGGCTCTCTGCTCCCGGAGGTTGAGCATGATCGGGGGGGGGGGGGGGGGGGGTAGTGGGGTTAGTGGCGTTCTGTTTGTCGTATGTCTCTCCTGAAACCTGGAAGGGGTCAACACAGTGACTTATTGGCCCTGGGCCCTTTGCTGGACTCCATGGTAGGTGGGTAAGGGGGAGACGAAATTTATACACACAAAAACATGGCTTCATCTAAAAATCATTCCCCCCATAAAGAAGAGGAAGGCAGTGGACCCTATTTCCAGACATTGGATTCAGACAGTGATTCAGATATGGAGACGAGAGAGAGGACAGGTTTCTGGGCTTCCTGGCTCGTGATTGAAGGGACAGAGCAGGAAAAAGCCTATTTCAGCTCTGAATCCTTTTGCAATTTAGAAGGCTTCCAAGGAATAGCAGGCGACCCTCGGTCGGTAAAGAGGCTACGAAACGGCTCATTCCTTGTTCATTGTAAGTCAAAGAAGCAATCAGAACAGCTGCTGAGGGCAAACAGGCTCATGGACAGAGAAATCCGGGTGACTCCCCATAAGCAGTTGAATTCGTCCAAAGGTGTCATTCGGTGCCCTGGATTTGAAAGGTGTCTCAGAGGCGGAGATCAAGGAAGACTAGCATCCCAAGGTGTGACGGAGGTTCATAGGGTGACAGCATCCGTAAAGGTGCAGAAAGAGTCCCCACCAACACCCTCTTTCTGACATTCTGCAGGGCCCCTTTGTTACCTCCGGTCATTAAAGTAGGATACCTGAATGTCCGTGTCCAAACTATGTGTTCCATCCCCGATGCAGTGTTTCAAATGCCAGAGTTTGGACATGTCAGAGACCGCTGTTCTGGGGAGGAGGTGTGTGGTGTTTGTAGCAAGGCAACCCATGATGGGCCGTGTAAAGACCCGGCTCATTGTGCAAACTGCAGTGGCGACCACCCCTCCTCTTCAGGCAACTGCCCTGTTTGGATCCAGGAGTCCACCCACCCAAAAAGTAAAAAACTGAAAAGAAAACCTCGTTTTTGAAGCAGCTCAAACAGGTTGTTGTTGGTAGTCAACGTCAACAGTGTCTTCATATGCTTCGGCTATAAAGAAAGTTTTAACCCGTTCAGTCTGCTGCCAGACTGATGAATTCATTTTCACCAAAACTTGCAAGGTAAAATGTCAGACTCTGGTGGAAGCAAACCACCACCTCCCAACCCAAAGCTGACGCCTCGAACTCTCGTGCGCGTGCCCGTGCGAGGCAAGGGAGTACACCTAGTGTGGCGGAGGGA
>JADBJO010021597.1:0-5000 GCA_016801955.1 Conus betulinus
GTATTGTTATTGTTGTTATTTGTTTGTGTTTGTTGTCGAGTATGTCGTTGTCGTTGTTTTGCTGCCGCTGTTGTGTTTGTTGGTATCATCACTATTAGTATCACCACTCGCTAAACTAAAGCGCTCCCACAGATCTGTCATCATCAGTCACATAAATACTACTAGGGCGGAAGGAATAAAGGGTTAAATGTCATAACAAAACACGGGAGAATACTACACTTGCTACGCTTATATAATATCCATTTTACTAGTCTGCTGTGGCAATTGTATAGCTTCCCCCCAACTTCACTCAATTCTTGAGGTCAATACCAGTCCCCAGGTAACACATTATGGATTATTCGCCACTCAATGTCGGATAATGAACCAGATGATGAAACCAGTACATAGTGATTGAATAAAATGCGCACAGTAAGGTCTGATTGATGCGCAAGTAGATTTAATAGATGCGCCATATAATATGCCTGATGTAGCCATATAGATATGAATATTGTGCGCCAGATAAGATAAATTATTTATGCGCCATTCAATCTGACTGAATGTTGCCAGTATATATACTGAAGTGCCAGTTAATATGCTGATGTGGCCAGTGAGATATGATTGATAAGGCGCAACCGTAGAAAGTGTGATTGATGCCCAGTAGATATTAGGGTGATGCGCCATAGAATTTACGACTGAGGTGCCAGTAGATATGACTGATGTGCCAGTAGAATATGACATGATGTGCCGGGTCCCTAGTCCTCATCGAACAAGGCTCGAGGTGGTGTACAATGCTCCCAAGGTTACACTCCAGGGAGCTAGGTTGTTGCTTACAAGTATACTCACTGAGTGCAGAAAGGGAAATATGGGGACAAATGTCATTGTTGTGAAAGTCGTGTGTATATTAGTCGTCATACTGGCACATGATTAGGTCCCAACCATCTGAATTATGGAACAAAAATTTCCAAGGGGCGGATCATGCGTTTGACTAACGTATCACAATCCTCAGTTTCACCGTGTGTGTGTGTGTGTGTGTGTGTGTGTGTGTGGTGTGTGGTGTGTGTGTGTGTGTGGTGTGTGAGCGCGCGCGCGCGTTGTGTGTGCGTGTGCCTGTATGTGTGTGTGTATATGTGTGTGTGTGTGTGTGTGTGTGTATGTGTGTGTGTGGTGTGTGTTGTGTGTGTGTGTGTGTGTGAGTGAGTGAGTGAGAAGAGCTAGCTCGTGTGTGCGTGCGCGCGCGTGTGTGTATGCGTGTGTGTTTGCGCGGGCGCGCGTGTGTGTGTGCATGTGCCTGTATGTATGTGTGTGTATGCATATGTATGTAGTAGTATGTATGTATGTATGTATGTATGTATGTATGTATGTATGGTGTGTGGGTATGTATGTGTGTGCGTGTGTGTGTGTGTGTGTGTGTGTGATTGTGTGTGTGTGTGTGTGTGTGTGTGTGTGTGTGTGTGTTTGTGTGTGTGTGTCGTGTGTTGTGTGTGTGTGTGTGTGTGTGTGTGTGTGTGTGTGTGTGTGTGTGGTGTGTGTGCTGTGCGTGCGTGCTTGTGTGAATGTGATTATTTGCGGGGAACCAATGTATAGAACACGACACGGTAATTATTGATTATCAGTGATGATAATAGTGTCAAGAACGACGACGACAACAACGAAAACAATAAACAACAACAACGATATAAAAAAAAGTAATGATAATGATGAGGACAATGATGACGATGACGACGACGATGATGATGATGAAGATGATGGTGGATATTTGAATAATTGTGGTGAATAAAATGGTAAAGTGGACCGAAAGAGATAATGAAGAAAAAACATATTAGCGGCAAGAAAATAAAAAAGTAAAATAAGTAAAAGTAGAAAGCTATAATATGTAAAACAGTGGTCGCCATGCATGTGTATGTCTTTCTTTCATGGCATACCGCCGACGGATCGCACGATAGATATACAGATAAATCATAGATCTATCAAACAATGCATAACTGCAATTAAATGCTCCTGACCCAATCCTTCTCTCCCTGCCCCAGGCACACACACACACATGCACATTCACATACACCAAAACACATACACACACTCTCTCTAACTCTCTATCTCTGTCTCTCTTCACACGCACACACGTACACACGCGCGCACGCGCGCGCACGCGCGCGCACACACACACACACACACACACATCATCAATACGCATCAACACACGCGCGCGCGCGCACACACGTACACACACACACACACACACACGCATACGCGCGCGCGCGCGCGCGCGTGCGCACGCACGCGCGCGCACCACACACACAAATACATTCACGTCTATGAAACGTTCTGCATTACACACTTACCGTGCACACACGTCTGCAGTAAAAGCAGGGGATCTTGAGAGATGCGATGTCTGTTGCCCCAGTTGACGTGTGTCTCGTCATTGATGTCTCCCACTGAAAAGTCAGCAGTCTCCGCAGTATTGGCATTGAGATTGTTCCAGTGTTTGGTTGGTGATTTCTTGCTCCTCTCCTCTCCTCCTTTCAGTCTGGATGTATGACTACTATTTTCTCTCCCGATGGTGAGCTGTGCAAGATGGATGGGTCTGTCCATGCACGATGGCTTCGATCCAGTTTGCTGAGGTCATGCTTAAGGTTTCTTATCACATCAGATCGGCGAAGCTGTATTTCAGTTCTTCATGTTGTCTCTCCTCCCTTTGTGTGCCTATCCGTTCATTTCCTTTGAGACCTGCGTGCCCTGGGCAGCAGACCCATATGAGCTTTTCCAGTGGAAGGTTGCATGTTGCTTCATGCCGAGCAGAGCTTCCCATTTCACTTTCCATTGTTTGAACCATGTTCATGGAGTCGGTCAGTATCATGACTTGTTCAGTTTGTAGTTGGTCTGTGGACGACAGCCAGTGGAGTGCTTGTGTCACTGCATCTGTCTCCATTGTTAGACTTGCTGTTGTTGAATCATTGTATCTTCTGGATTGTTTGGTTATTTTGCTTCACTTACTATTCCCAGCACTGGTGACTGAACCGTCAGTGTGTATAACGATGTCTGCTTTTATGCCAATTTTTTCCATCTGCAGCTGAACTTCCGCCTTGGATTTCCCTTTTGGATACCCTCGACATTGTCTTTCAGTCTCTGGTGCGACGGCAGTCCGGTTGAGGTGTGGTCAGCTGAAGTTGTCAGATAGTCTCTCCCCATCCGATACTTTCCTAGAAATCTGATAAACTTGCCCACAAGCCGTATGTTGTCTTCTGCCTGTCCCATTTATGATTTCCACGTCCCAGAAGAATGCCTTTTGCTTCCTTGACCGCCCCCATGTAGTGGGGCTATGGAGATGTTCCAGCACTCTGAAATGAGTGTTCACTTGTTCTAGTTTGTATCTGACCTGCACTGAAGGAAGGTCAAGCAGGTAACGCTTGGTTCAGTTGGTGTGTCCTTCTGTGGGGTTCCAAAGTTCGGTCTCATCACTTCATTTCGAATTGCGTGATACAGTCGGTAGCGATGGTTTGTTCAACACCTTACACTGCCATTATTTTTTTTTTAGCAGACAGGCCCTTTTCGCACTTACATACGCTATTCTCGACATGTTTTATGAAGGTCAACATTCTATCAAAGCTTATACCCGAATAGCATAGGTTGTCAGTTGATTCGATTTGCGTTCAACTGAAGAAAACTGGTGAGGGTAGTTTTCGTGATGTCTTGATGCTGAGAGTGCAGACCAATATCTGGGCTTTTGCAGGGTTGATAGACGATCCAGTTGAAACAACTGACCAATGGACTGCTTTCGTTCTTTCTTTAGCATTCTTTGACATTGTGTAGATCAGACCGTCATTTGATACTGCCGGCACTCGAGCAATTCTGATTCTCTTTAGGTCTTCATGGTCTTTAGCATAAACATTACACAAAACACGGAAGAAGAACTACGAAGTAATCCCATGTGGAGTTCGTGAAGTCCAGACATCCAGTCTGCAAATCGTAGAACTTCAATTTGCGCCTGACGTACTGCTACAACCCATCGTGCAAGTATCCTGCTGACTCCGTAGTCAAGGAGAAGTTTTTAACGACAAGAGAAAAGTGGACTTTGTCGAATGAATCCGCCAGTTCTAGAGTTACCTCGCGTGTTTCTTGTCTTTTTTGTTTTATTCTTCATTACACTTCATGGGCAAGAGTGGTCGCATTTTCCTAAGTACTTTCACTCGTTTCGGGAAAGACTGAGAAAGAATGTCTACCTATTTTGAGTATCTGTTGCGAATTTTCTCGCTGTGATGCATTCAGTGAGCGTTCCTACTGTATTTTGCATAACATTTGAGTTTTTTTGACAAAGGCTTCAGGTAACTATGTGTCCAGTCTCCTGGAACATAGCCTGTATTGAAACTATCCTGGTAGAGGCTGACAATATCGACCTTGTCTGTTTCTTAGAGTTGTTTAATATCTGGAAAGCGGGGGCCGGAATAGCTGTTGGTGTTTAGAGCGCCGGACTCGTAATCCAAGATCTTTTGCGTTTTTCGAATCTCCGCCGTGCCGTTTCGGTACAGGGAGATTATTCCCTCGGCGTTAACATTGGGTATGATTCCATTTCCCATACAGTCCTTCGAATGAGACTAGAAACCGAAGTTCCGTGTGTTGAACGCACGCATAACATCTTGCACACATCTTGGTCGTTGGTATGGACGCACACATGACAGGTTACGCATAGCATGCACCTTCCCCGAAGTTGAAGTATGGCTGCCTTAATGACGGGATAAAAAAACGGTCATATACATAAACGTCCACTCCCTTTGTTGGGTTGATGGGATTAATCCTTGCCTGTCTATACAGGGAGTGTCCACAGAGTATCAGCCTACGTGCGCGAAAAAAAAAGATCTGGAGCCCTTCCTATGGTGCATTTAGTTCTTTTTGATATTTGGATAGCGTACTTTGTCCAGACTTGGAGCACTCTCTGTGGTGCATTTAGTTCTTTCTAACGTACTTTGTCCAGACTTGGAGCACTCTCTGTGGTGCATTTAGTTCTTTTCTAACGTACTTTGTCCAGA